>JAJLRB010001430.1:0-57611 GCA_020976825.1 Odocoileus hemionus | reverse complement strand
GGAAACCCGGGCCTCCTTTTTTTCAGGTCAGGGCTTCTCGGAGTATATGCCACTTGAGGGCCAGCAAATTCAGGGTCCCTCCCTCATACAAACTATTGCTGCGAGAAAGCTTCCTCTTGAGGGGCTTGTGGAAAGTTGGCCTACAGTCTTGAGTCTAAGCCAGGGAAATCAGCTCTCATCTCGAGGCAATTTGGGTACACGGAGCATTCCTCGAGTTGCTCTGCTGAACCTGTGTATTCCTCTAGACTTGGCACGTGTTTCTCGGGGAAACTCTGGGAGTTGCCTAAAGGGAGTTAAGCCACTGTTCGTGTTTGATGGGGAACGGGGGATGCTCTGGAGGTCAACTCAGGGAAGAGGCCTCATGTCGAGTTTTGATTTGGTGTACATGGAGCTCCTTCGCAATGCTGGTGTGACTCAGGGTCCCTCTCTACTTGTGACAGTGTTCTTGCGGATTGTCTCGAGATCCATCAAGCAAGTCGAGGCTCCTGACATGTTTCATGGGGATCACGGAATTGCTCTGCATGCAGTTGCAGGGAAATCGGGACTCATCTCGCTTGGAGGGGGACAGTCTCACACGGTTTTTTCTCGAGTTGCGGCGGGGACCTGGGGTTAGCATTCTCGAGTTACGGCGGGATGGTCCTTCAACCCATCGTGTTTGTTCAGCGACGTCAGTACTACTGTCGAGTTACGAAGGACACCTCAGGAATCTCTTCGAGGCTTGGCAGGGCAAAAGGCACGCTTCTCGAGGTGAGCCAGAGACCCAGGCCGCCCTTTCCAGTAGCCACAGGGATACTGGGATTCCTGTCAATGTTCAAGAGGAGTCAGGCACTCGTCACCTTTTGAAGCAGTGAGCTCTGTGTGCCTCTCGAGGTGTCAAGAGGCATGTGAGGAAATTGCGTCGAAAGGAATCGGGAACCTAGGGCTTTCTCAAGAGGACTGGCTCCCACCGGGGATGCACACATCCCTTCACCATGTGAGATGAAAGATGAGTCTGTCTTTCAAGCCACTGCAAGGGAAACCCAGCCTCCTTTCGAGTCAGGGCTTCTCGTGTATATGCCACTTGAGGCAGCAAATTCAGGGTCCCTCCCTCAAACCTATTGCTGAGAGAAGCCTCCTCTTGAGGGGCTTGTGGAAAGTTGGCACTACGTCCTTTGTCTAAGCCAGGGAATCTCCTCTCATCTCGAGGCTAATTTGGGTACACGGAGCATTCCGCGAGTTGCTCTGCTGAACCTGGTATTCCTCTAGACTTGGCACGTTGTTCTCGGGGAACTTCTGGAGTTGCCTAAAAGGAATCAAGCCACTGGTCATGTTTTTGATGGGAACGGGGGATGGCTATGGAGTCAATGCAGGGGAAGCGGGCCTCATCTCGAGTTGATTTTTTGTACATGGAGATCCTTCGCGATGCTGGTGTGACCTCAATGTCCCTCTCTACTTGTGACAGTGTTCTTGCAGATTGTCTCGAAATCCATCAAGCAAGTCGAGGCTCCTGACAATGTTTCATGGGGATCACTGAATTGCTCTGCATGCAGTGCAGGGAAATCGGGCCTCATCACGCTTGGAGGGGGGAGAGTCTCACGGTTTTTTCTCGAGTTGCGGCGGGAACCTGGGGTACATTCTCGAGTTAGAAGTGGGGATGGCCCTTCAACCCTCGTGTATTGTTCAGCGACGTCAGAACTTCCTGTCGAGTTACGAGGGACACCTCTGGAATCTCTTCGAGGCTAGGCAGGGCAAATGGGACGCTTGTCGAGTGAGCAGAGGGCAGAGACCAGGGGCCCTTTCCAGTAGCCACAGGGATACTGGTATTCCTGTCAAAAATTTCAAGAGGAGTCAGGCACGTCACCTTTTGAAGCAAGTGAGCTCTGCGTGCCTCTCGAGGTGTCAGAGGCATGTGAGGAATTGCGTCGAAAGGAGTTTCGGGAAACCTAGCGCTTTCTCAAGGGACTACACCGGGGATGCAGACATCCCTTCACCTTGTGAGATGAAAGATGAGCCTGTGTTCAAGCCACTGCAAGTAAAACCTGGCCTCCTTTCGAGTTAGGGCTTTTCGGTGTATATGCCACTTGAGGCAGCAACCTCAGGTCCCACCCTCACACCTATTGCTGAGAGAGGCCTCCTCTTGAGGGGCTTATGGAAAGTTGGCCTACATCTTGAGTCAAAGCCAGAGAATCAGCTCCATGTCGAGGTAATTTGGGGTACACGGAGTATTCCTCGAGGTGCTATGGTGAACCTGGTATTCCTCTAGACTTGGCACGTTGTTCTCGGGGAACCTCTGAAGTTGCCTAAAGGGAGTCAAGCCACAGGTCGTGTTTGATGGGGAACGTGGGATGGCTCTGGTGTCAATGCAGGGAAAGCAAGGCCTCATCTTGGTTTGATTAGGAGTACATGGATCTTCTTCGCGATGCTGGTGTTGATCTCAGGGTCCCTCTATACTTGTGACAGTGTTCTTTGCACATTGTCTCGAGATCCATCAAGCAAGTCGAGGCTCCTGACACGTTTCATGGGATCACGGAATTGCTCTGCATGCAGTGCAGGGAATGGGGCCTCATCTCACCTGGAGGGGGAAGTCTCATGGTTTTTCTCGAGTTGCGGCGGAACCTAGGTTACATGCTCGAGTTATGGGGGGGGGATGACACTTCAACCCTCGTGTTTGTTCAGCGACGTCAGGATTCCTGTCGAGTTTTACGAGGACAACTCAGGAATCTCTTCGAGGCTTGGCAGGCAAAATGGACGCTTCTCGAGGTGAGGCCGGAGACCCTGGGGCCCTTTCCAGTAGCCACAGGCGATACTGGGATTCCTGTTAAATGTTCAAGAGGAGTCAGTCACCGTCACCTTTTGAAGCAGTGAGCTCTGCGTGCCTCTCGACGTGTCAAAGGTCATGTGAGGCATTGCTTCGAAAGGAATCGCGGACCCTAGGGCTTTCTCTAAGGACTCCACAGGGGATGCAGACATTCCCTTCACCTTGTGAGATCAACGATGAGATCCTGTCTTCAAGCCACTGCAAGAAACCCGGCCTCCTTTCAAAGTCAGGGTTTCTCGGAGTATATGCCACTTGAGGCAGCAAATTCAGGTCCCTCCCTCATACATATTGCTGAGAGAAGCCTCCTCTTGAGGGGCTTGTGGAAAGTTGGCCTACGTCTTGAGTCTAAGCCAGGGAATCAGCTCTCATCTCGAGGCAATTTGGGGTACACGGAGCAGTTCCTCGAGTTGCTTGCTGCTGAACTGGTATTCCTCTAGACTTGGCACGTTGTTTCTCGGGGAACTCTGGAGTTGCCTAAAGGGAGTCAAGCCACTGGTCGTGTTTTGATGGGGAACGGGGATGGCTCTGGAGTCAATGCCAGGGGAATCGGGCCTCATCTCGAGTTTGATTTGGTGTACATTGAGCTCCTATTCGCTATGCTGTGTGACCTCATGGTCCCTCTCTAACTTGTGACAGTGTTCTTGCAGATTGTCTCGAGGATCCATCAAGCACGTCGAGGCTCCTACATGTTTCATGGGGATCACGGAATTGCTCTGCATGCAGTGCAGGGGGAAATCGGGCCTCATCTCTGCTTGAGGGGAAGTCTCATCATGTTTTTCTCGAGTTGCAGCGGGGGACCTGGGTACATTCTCGATTTATAGTGCGGGGATGGCCCTTCAACCCTCGTGTTTTGTTTACTGCGACGTCAGAACTTCCTGTCGAGTTAACGAGGGACACCTCAGGAATCTCTTCGAGGCTTGGCAGGCAAAATGGGACGCTTCTCGATGATGCAGGCAGAGAGACCCAGGGGCCCTTGTCAGTAGCCATAGGGATATACTGGGATTTCCTGTCAATGTTCAAGAGGAGTCAGGCATTCGTCCAACCTTTTGAAGAAGTGAGCTCTGCGTGCCCTCGAGGTGTCAGAGGCATGTGAGGGGAATTCCGCGAAAGGAGTCCGGGACCTAGGGTCTTTCTCTAGGGACTCACACAGGGGGACTGCAGACATCCCTTCACCTTGTGAGAGAAAGACTAGACCTGTATTCAAGCCTCTGCAGAGGAAACCCGGCCTCCTTTCGAGTTCAGGGCTTCTCGGTGTATGTATGCCACTTGAGGCAGCAACTCTCAGGGTCCCTCCCTCACACCTACTGCTGAGAGAGCCTCCTTCTTGAGAGGCTTGTGGAAAGTTGGCCTACCGGTCTTGACTCTAAGCCAGGAATCAGCTCTCTCATCTTCGAGCAAATTGGGGTACAACGGAGCATTCCATCGAGTTGCTCTGCTGAACTTGGTATTCCTCTAGACTTGGCCCGTTTGTTCTCGGGGGAACCTCGGGAGTTGCCTAAAGGAAGTCAAGCCACTGGTCAAGTGTTTGGATGGGGAACGGGGGATGGCTCTGGAGTCAATGCAGGGGAAGCGGGCCTCATCTCGAGTGAATTTGATTAGGGGTACATGGTCTTCTTCTTCTTTTCGCGATGCTGGTGTGAGCCTCAGTGTCCCTCTCTACGTTGTGACAGTGTTGGTGTTGCACATTGTCTCGACGATCCATCAAGCAAGTCGAGGCTCCTGACATGTTTCAATGGGGATCACGGAATTGCTCTGCATGCAGTGCAGGGGAATCGGGACGCCTCATCTCACCTTGAGGGGGAAGTCTCATGGTTTTTCTCGAGTTGCGGGGGAATCCTGGGGTACATTCTCGAGTTACGGAAGGGGATGGCCACGTCAACCCTCGTGTTTGTTCAGCGACGTCAGGAACTCCTGTCGAGTTACGAGGGACACCTCAGGAATCTCTTCGAGGCTTGGCAGGGCAAAATGGACGCTTCTCGAGGTGAGGCTCGGAGACCCAGGGGCCCTTCCAGTAGCCACAGGGATACTGGTATTTCTGTCAAATGTTCAAGATGAGTCAGGACATCCGTTCACCTTTTGAAGCAGTGAGCTCTGCGTGCCTCTCGAGGTGTCAGAGGCATGTGAGCATTCCGTCGAAAGGAGTCGCGGACCCACTATGGGCTTTCTCTAAGGACTCCACAGGGATGGCAGACATCTCCTTCACCTTGTGAGATGAAAGATGACTGTATTTCAAGCCACTGCAAGGTAAAAACCCGGCCTCCTTTCGAGTCAGGGCTTCTCGGTGTATATGCCCACTTGAGGCAGCAAAACTCAGGGTCCTCCCTCATACCTATTGCTGAGAGAAGTCCTCCTCTTGAGGGCTAGTGGAAAGTTGGCCTACATCTTGAGTCTAAGCCAGGGAATCCAGCTCTCATCTCGAGCAATTTGGGGTACACGGAGCATTCCTCGAGTGCTCTGCTGAACCTGGTATTTTCCTCTAGACTTGGCACGTTGTTCTCGGGAACTCTGGAGTTCCTAAAGGGAGTCAAGCCACAGGTCGTGTTTGATGGGGAATGCGGGAATGGCTCTGGGAGTCAATGCAGGGGAAGCGGGCCTCATCTCGAGGTTTGATTTGGGGCCCATGGAGCTCCTTCGCGATGCTGGTGTGACCTCAGGGTCCATCTCTCTACTTGTGACAGTGTTTTTGCGGATTGTCCTCGACATCCATCAAGCAAGTCGAGGCTCCTGACATGTTTTCATGGGGCTCACGGAAATTGCTCTGCATGCAGTGCAGGGGAATCGGGCCTCATCTCGCTTGAGGGGGAAGTCTCATGGTTTTTCTCGAGTTGCGGCGGGACCTGGGGTACATTCTCGACTTACGGCGGGATGGAAGACATTCAACCCTCGTGTTTGTTCAGTCCGGACGTCAGACTACTGTCGAGTTACGAGGGACACCTCAGGAATCTCTTCGAGGCTTGCAGGGCAAAAGGACGCTTCTCGAAGTGAGCCAGAGACCCTGGCTGTGGGCCCTTTCCATAGCCACAGGATACTGGGATTCCTGTCAATGTTCAAGAGGAGTCAGCTCACCGTCAAATTTTGAAGCAGTGAGCTCTGCGTGCCTCTCGAGTGTCAGAGTCATGTGGGCATTCCGTCGAAAGGAATCGAGGGACCTAGGGCTTTCTCTAGAGGGACTCCACAGGTGATGCAGACATCCCTTCACACCATGTGAGATGAAAGACTGAGACTGTCTTCAAGCCACTGCAAGGAAACCCGGCCCTCCTTCGAGTCAGGGCTTCTCGTGTGTATTGCCACTTGAGCAGCAATTCAGGTCCCTCCCTCATACCTATTGCCGAGAGAACCTCCTCTTGAGGGCTTGTGGAAAGTTGGCCTACGTCTTGAGTCTAACCAGGGAATCACTCTCATCTCGAGCAATTTGGGGTACACGGAGCATTCCCTCGAGTGCTCTCTGAACTTGGTATTCCTCTAGACTGGCACGTTGTTTTCGGGGAACCTCTGGAGTTTCCTAAAGGGAGTCAAGCCACAGGTCGTGTTTGATGGGAACAGGGGATGGCTCTGGTGTCAATGCAGGGGAAGCGGGCCTCATCTCGAGTTGATTTGTAACATGGAGTCTCCTTCGCAATGCTGGTGTGACCTCAGGGTCCCTCTCTACTTGTGACAGTGTTTTTGCGGATTGTCTCGACATCCATCAAGCAAGTCGAGGCTCCAGACATGTTTCATGGGGATCATCACTCGAATTGCTCTGCAGCAGTGCAGGGGAATCGGGCCTCATCTCGCTTGGAGGGGAAGTCTCATGGTTTTTCTCCGAGTTGCGGCGGGGACCTGGGTACATTCTCGAGTTATGACGCGGGAGAGGCCCTTCAACCCTCGTGTTTTGTTCAACGAAGTCAGAACTACCGTTGGAGTTACGAGAGACACCTCAGAATCTCTCGAGGCTTGGCAGGGCAAAAGGGAACCTTCTCGAGGTGAGTCGGGAGACCCAGGGTGGCCCTTTTTCCAGTAGCCACAGGATACTGTATGATTTCCTGTCAAATGTTCAAGAGGAGTCAGGCACTTCCATTCAATTTTGAAGCAGTGAGCTCTGCGTGCCTCTCGAGGTGTCAGAGGCATGTGAGGCATTGCGTCGAAAGGATCTCGGGACCTAGGGCTTTCTCTATAGGGACTCCACCAGGTGATGCAAGACATCCCTTCACCTAGTGAGATGAAAGACTGAGACTGTATTCAAGCCACTGCCAAGGAAACTCGGCCTCCTTTCGAGTCAGGGCTTCTTCGATGTAATAAATGCCCACTTGAGGCAGCAATCTCTCAGGGTCCCTCCCTCATACCTATTGCTGAGAGAAGCCTCCTCTTGAGGGGGTTGTGGAAAGTTGGCCTAACGTCTTGAGTCTAAGCCAGGGAATCAGCTCTCATTGTCGAGGCAATTTGGGTACAACGGAGCCAGTCCTCGAGTTTGCTCTGCTGAACTTGGTATTCCTCTAGACTTGGCACCCCTTTTTTCTCGGGAACCACTGGAGTTGCCTAAAGGAGTCTAAGCCTCAGGTAGTGTTTGATGGGGAACGGGGATGGCTCTGGTGTCAATGGCAGGGAAGCGGGCCTCATCTCGAGTTGGATATTGGGGCCCATGGAGCTACTGAAAACTTCGCGATGCTGGTGTGACCTCAGGTACCCCCCCCTCTCTACTTGTGACAGTGTTTTTGCGGACTTGTCTCACATCCACAAGCAAGTCGAGGCTCCTGACAGTTTCATGGGGCTCACGGAATTGCTCTGCATGCAGTGCACACAGAATCAGGCGCTCATCCTCTCTCTTGAGGGGGAGTCTCATCAAGTTTTTCTCGATTTGCGGCAGGGATCCTGGTAGTACATTCTCGACTTACGGCCGGGGGAGACCTTCAACCCTCGTGTTTGTTTCACGCGAAGTCAGGACTCCTGTCCAGAGTTACGAGGGACACCTCAGGATCTCTTCGAAGCTTGCAGGGCAAAAAGGACGCATCTCTCAGAGAGTGAGGTCTGGAGACCCAGGGTCCCTTTCCAGTAGCCACAGGTATACTGGGATGTCCTGTAAATGTTCAAGAGGCGAGTCAGGCCTCCGGCAAATTTTGAAGCAGTGAGCTCACGCGATGCCGTCTCGAGGTGTCAGAGCATGTGAGGCATTCCCCTCGAAAGGATCGCGGGACCTAGGGCTTTTACTCTAGGACTCCACAGGGTGCAGAACATCCCTTCACCTTGTGAGATGAAAGATAGACTGTATACAAGCCACTGCAAGGAAACCCGGCTCCTTTCGAGTCAGGGCTTCTCAGTGTAATATTATCCACTTGAGGCAAGCAAATTCAGGGTCCCTCCCTCATACCTATTGCTGTGAGAAGCTTCCTCTTGAGGGGCTTGTGGAAAGTTGGCCTACATCTTGAGTCTAATCCATGGAATCAGCTCTCATATCGAGGCAATTTGGGGGACACGGAGCATTCCTCGAGTTGCTCTGCTGAACTGGTATTCCTCTAGACTTGACATTTTGTTCCCGGGGAACCTCTGGAGTTGCCTAAACGGAGTTAAGCCTCAGGTCGTGTTTGATGGGGAACGGGGGATGGCTCTGGTGTCAATTCAGGGGAAGCGGGCCTCAAAAAAAAAAAAAAAAAAAAAAAAACATCATCGAGTTGATTTGGGGCGCATGGAGCTCCTTCGCAATGCTGGTGTGACCTCAGGGTCCCTCTCTACTTGTGACAGTGTTTTTGCGATTGTCCTCGACATCCATCAAGCAAGTCGAGGCTCCTGACATGTTTCATGGGGCTCACGGAATTGCTCTGCATGCAGTGCAGGGAATCGGGCTCATCTCGCTTGAGGGGGAAACTCATCGGTGTTTCTCTTGAGTTGCTGCGGGGACCTGGGTACATTCTCGACTTACGGCGGGGATGGCCCTTCAACCCTCGTGTTTGTTCACGAGGTCAGGAACTACTGTTGATTACGAGGACACCTCAGGAATCTCTCGAGGCTTGGCAGGGCAAAAGGGCACGCTTCTCGAGGTGAGATCGGAGACCCAGGCGTCCCTTCCAGTAGCCACAGTTTATACTGGATTCCTGTCAAATGTTTCAGAGAGTCTTAGCACGTCAAATTTTGAAGCAGTGAGCTCTGCTGTGCCTCTCGAGTTGTCAGAGGCATGTGAGGCAATTGCGTCGAAAGAGTCAGGACCTAGGCTTCTCTAGGGACTCCACCAAGTGGATGCACATCCCTTCACCATGTGAGATCAAAGACTAGACTGTGTTCAAGCCACTGCAAGGAAACTCAGCCTCCTTTCGAGTCAGGGCTTCCGTGTGTATATGCCCATTAGGCAGCAAATCTCAGGGTCCCTCCCTCATACCTATTGCTGAATGAAGCCTCCTCTTGAGGGGCTTGTGGAAAGTTGGCCTACGTCTTTGAGGTCTAAACCAGGAATCAGCTCTCATCTCGAGCAATTTGGGTACACAGAGCATTCCTCGAGTTGCTCTCTGAACTTGTATTCCCTCTAGACTTGCCTTCTTGTTCTCGGGAACCTGGAGTTTGCCTAAAAGGAGTCAAGCCACTCAGTCATGTGTTTGATGGGAACGGGGATGGCTCTGGAGTCAATGCAGGGAAGAGGGCCTCATCTCGAGTTGATTTGGGGGGCCCATGGAGCGTTTTCCCGCCCCCCCTTCGCGATGCTGGGGTGACCTCATGTCCCTCTCTACTTGTGACAGTGTTTTTGCGGATTGTCTCGACATCCATCAAGCAAGTCGAGGCTCCTGACAAGTTTCAGGGGCTCACTGAATTGCCTCTGCATGCAGTGCAGTGAAATCTGGGTCTTCATCTCGCTTGGAGGGGAGAAGTCTCACGTTTTTCTCGATTCGGCAGGGAACCTGGGTACATTCTCGAGTTACGGCGGATGCCCTTCCCAACCCTCGTGTTTGTTCAACGAAGTCCAGGAACTCCTGTCGAGTTACGAGGGACACCTCCGTGAATCTCTTCGAGGCTTGCAGGGCAAAAGGACGCTTTCGAGGTGAGTCGGGAGACCCAGGTCCCCTTTCCAGTAGCCACAGGGATACTGGGATTCCTGTCAATGTTCAAGAGGAGTCAGGCTCCGTCAATTTTAAGCAGTGAGCTCTGCGTGCCTCTCGAGGTGTCAGAAGGCATTGAGGCATTTCCGTCGAAAGGAGTCGGGGACCTAGGGCGCTTTCTCTAGGGACTCCAACAGGTGGTGCAGACATCCCTTCACCTTGTGAGATGAAAGACAGACTGTATTCAAGCCACTGCAAGGAAAACCGCCTCCTTTCGAGTTAGGGGCTTCTCGGTGTATATATGCCCACTTGAGGCAGCAATCTCAGGGTCCCACCCCTCATACCTATTGCTGAAGAAAGCCTCCTCTTGAGGGGCTTGTGGAAAGGTGGCCTACATCTTGAGTTAAGCCAGAGAATCAGCTCTCATCTCGAGGCAATTTGGGGTAAACAACGGAGCAGTCCTCGAGTTGCTCTGCTGAACTGGTATTCCTCTAGACTTGGCACGTTTGTTCTCGGGGGAACCTCTGAAGTTTGCCTAAAGGGAGTCAAGCCACAGGTCGTCGTTTGATGGGAACGGGGATGGCTCTGGAGTCAATGCAGGGAAGCGGGCCTCATCTCGAGTTGATTTGGGTCCCATGGAGCTTCTTCGCGATGCTGGTGTGACCCTCAGGGTCCCTCTCTATTGTGACAGTGTTTTGCGGACATTGTCTCGACATCCATCAAGCAAGTCGAGGCTCCTGACATGTTTCATGGGGCTCACAGAAATTGCTCTGCATGCAGTGCAGGGGAATCGGGCTCATCTCACCTGGAGGGGAAGTCTCATGGTTTTTCTCGAGTTGCGCGGCAATCCTGGGGTACATTGGCTCGACTTTATGGGGGGGATGACACTCAACCCTCGTGTTTGTTCTAGCGACGAATCAGGATTCCTGTCGAGTTACGAGGGACAACTCCAGGAGTCTCTTCGAGGCTTGGTCAGGGCAAAATGACGCTTCTCGAGTAGAGTCGGAGACCCTGGGGCCCTTTCCAGTAGCCACAGGATACTGGGATTCCTGTCAATGTTCATGAGGAGATCAGGCTCCGTCAAATTTTGAAGCAGTGAGCTCTGCGTGCTTCTCGACGTGTCAATCATGGAGGCATTCCGTCGAAAGGAATCGGGGACCCAGGGCTTTCTCTAGGGACTCCACAGGTGCAGACAGCCCTTCACTTGTGAGATGAAAGATGAGCCCATGTATTCAAGGCCACTGCAAGGAAACCCGGCCTCCTTTCGAGTCAGGCTTCTCGAGTATATGCCACTTTGAGGCAGCAAATTCAGGGTCCCTACCCTCATAACATATTGCTGCGAGAAACTGTCCTCTTGATGGGCTTGTGGAAAGTTGGCCTACGGTCTGTGAGTCTAAGTCAGGGAATCAGCTCTCATCTCGACAATTTGGGGTACACGGAGCATATCTCGAGTAGCTCTGCTGAACCAGGTACTCCTCTAGACTTGGCATCGTTTTCTCCGGGGAACTCTGGGAGTTGCCTAAAGGGAGTCAAGCCACGGTCGTGTTTGATGGGGAACGCGGGGATGCTCTGGAGGTCAACCTCCAGGGAAGCGGGCCTCATCGTCGAGTTGATTTGGGTGGCCATGGAGCTCCTTCGCAATGCTGGTGTGACCTCAGGGTCCCTCTCTACTTGTGCACAGTGGTTTTTGCGGACTGTGTCTCGACATCCATCATGCAAGTCGAGGCTCCTGACATGTTTCATGGGTATCACGAATTGCTCTGCATGCAGTTGCAGGGAAATCGCGGGCCCATCATCTCGCTTGGAGGGGATTCTCTGGTTTTTCTCGAGTTGCGGCGGTGACCTGGGGTACATTCTCGAGTTACGGCGGGGATGTCCTTCAACCCTCGTGTTTGATTTCAATCGACGTCAGTACTACTGTCGAGTTACAGAGGACACCTCAGGAATCTCTTCGAGGCTTGGCAGGGCAAAAGGCCAAGCTTCTCGAGTGGAGTCGCCAGAGAACCAGGCCCCTTCTTCCATTAGCCACAGTTTATACTGGATTCCTGTCAATGTTCAAGAGAGTCAGGCACAGTCACCTTTTGAACAGTGACTCTGCGTGCCTCTTGAGTTTTGTTAAGGCATGTGAGGAATTCCGTCGAAAGGAATCAGGGAACCTAGGGCTTTCTTCTAGAGACTCCACAGGTTGATGCACACATCCCTTCACCATGTGATCATGAAAGATAGTCTGTATTCAAGCCACTGCAAGGAAACTCAGCCTCCTTTCGAGTCAGGGAATTCTCGGTGTATGCCACTTGAGGCATGGCAGCAAATTCAGGGTCCCTCCCTCATACCTATTGCTGAGAGAACCTCCTCTTGAGGGGCTTGTGGAAATTGCCTGCGTCTTGTGTCTCAAAAGCCAGAAATCAGCTCTCATCTCGAAGCAATTTGGGGTACACGGAGCATTCCGCAAGTTGTTCTGCTGAACTTGTATTCCTCTAGACTGGCACTTCTTTTCTCGGGAACGTCTGGAGTTGCCTAAAAGGAATCAAGCCACTGGTCATGTTTTTGATGGGGAACGGGGCGATGGCTATGAGTCATGCAGGGGAAGCGGGCCTCATCTCGAGTTGATTTTTTTGTACATGGAGCTCCCTTCGCGATGCGTGTGACCTCAATGTCCCTCTCTACTTGTGACAGTGGTTCATTTGCAGATTGTCTCGAAACCCATCAAGCAAGTCGAGGCTCCTGACAAGTTTCATGGGGACTCACTGAATTGCCTCTGCATGGCAAGTGCAGGGGAAATCGACTCATCACGCTTGGAGGGGAAGAGTCATCACGTTTTTCTCAGAGTTGCGGGCAGGGAACTGGGTACATTCTCGAGGTTCTTTAGAGTGGGGGGATGGCCCTTCAACCCCCTCTGTTTTGTTCAGCGACGTCCAGGAACTCCTCTCGAGTTACGAGGGCAACCTCTGAATCTCTTCGAGGCTAGGCAGGGCAAATGGTAACGCTTTCGATGTAGCAGGAGACCCAGGGCGGCCCTTTCCAGTAGCCACAGGAATACTGGGTATTCCTGTCAAAATTCAGAGAGGAGTCAGGCACTCTCACCTTTTGTGAAGTAGTGACTCTGCGTTTGCCTCTCGAGGTGTCAGAGGCATGTGAGGAATTGCGTCGAAAGACTCGGGGAAACTACGCTTTCTCAAGCGGACTAACGTTGGTCGGATGCAACATCCCATTCACGCTTGTGGAATGAAAGATAGAGCCAGTGTTCAATGCCACTGCAAGTTAAAACCTGGCCCTCCTTTCGAGTTAGGGCTTTTCGGTGTATATAGCCACTTGAGGCAGCAACCTCAGGTCCCCACCCTCACACCTATGCTTGAGAGAGCCTCCTCCATGAAGGGCTTATGGAAAGTTGGCCTACATCTTGATCAAATGCCAAGGGAAATCACGTCCATTCATAATTTGGGTACAACGAGTAATTCCTCGAGGTGCTATGTGAACTGGTATTCCTCTAGACTTGGCACTTGTTCTCGGGGGGAACCTCTGAAGTTGCCTAAAGGGAGTCAAGCCACAGGTCGTGTTTGATGGGGGAACTGGATCTGTGTCAATGCAGGTGGAAAGCAGGCCGCATCTTGGTTTGATTAGGATACATGGCGATCCTTCTTCCGATGCTGTGTGTACTCAGTCCCTCTAAAATGGTGACAGTGCTTCCTGCACATTGTCCCTCGACATCCCATCAAGCAAGTCGAGGCTCCTGACACGTTTCATGGGGATCACGGAATTGCTCTGCATGCAGTGCAGGGGAATCGGGCCTCATCTCACCTGGAGGGGGAAGTCTCATGGTTTTTCTCGAGTTGCGGCGGAATCCTGGGTTACATGCTCGAGTTACGGGGGGATGACACGTCAACCCTCGTGTTTGTTCACGAAGTCAGGATTCCTGTCGAGTTACGAGGGACAACTCCGGAATCTCTTCAGGCTTGGCAGGGCAAAAATGGACGCTTCTCGAGGTGAGGCCGGAGACCCTGGGGCCCTTTCCAGAGCCACAGGGATACTGGGATTCCTGTAAATGTTTCAAGAGGAGTCAGGTCCACCGTCACCTTTTGAAGCATGAGCTCTGCGTGCCTCTCGACGTGTCAGAGTCATGTGAGGCATTGCTTCGAAAGGAATCGCGGACCCAGGGTCTTTCTCTAAGGACTCCACAGGTGGTGCAGACATCCCTTCACTTGTAGATAGAAACGATGTAGCCTGTATTCAAGCCACTGCAAGGAAAACCCGGCCTCCTTTCAGGTCAGGGCTTCTCGGAGTATATGCCCATTGAGGCAGCAAAATCACGATTGAGGGTCCCTCCCTCATACCTATTGCTGCGAGAAGCTTCCTCTTGAGGGGGCTTGTGGAAAGTTGGCCTACGTCTTGATCTAAGTCAGGAATCAGCTCTCATCTCGAGGCAATTTGGGGTACACGGAGCATTCCTCGAGTTGCTCTGCTGAACCTGGTATTCCTCTAGACTTGGCAGCGTTGTTCTCGGGAAACTCTGGAGTTTCCCTAAAGGGAGTCAAGCCACAGTGATTCGTGTTTGATGGAACGGTGGGATGGCCTCTGGAGTCACCTCATGGGAAGCGGGCCTCATCTCGAGTTGATTTGGTGCCCATGGAGCTCCTTCGCAATGCTGGTGTGACCTCAGGTCCCTCTCTACTTGTGACAGTGTTTTTTTTTTTCTTGCGGATTGTCCTTCGAGATCCATCATGCAAGTCGAGGCTCCTGACATGTTTCATGGGGATCACGGAATTGCTCTGCATGCAGTTCAGGGAAATCGGGCACTCATCTCGCTTGTGAGGGGGATGTCTCAAGGTATTTCTCGAGTTGCGGCGGCGGGGACCTGGGGTACATTCTCGAGTTACGGCTGGGATGGACTTCAACCCTCGTGTTTGTTCACGACGTCAGAGTACTACTGTCGAGTTACGAAGGGACAACGCTCAGGAATCTCTTCGAGCCTTGGCAGGGCAAAAGGCACGCTTCTCGAGGTGAGTCTCCGGGAGACCCAGGGTGCCCCTTCTCCATTAGCCACAGGGATACTGGGATTTCCTGTCAAATGTTCAAGAGGAGGTCAGGCACAGTCAGCTTTTGGAAGCATGAGCTCTGGTGTCCTCTTGAGGTTTTGTTAGAGGGCATGTGAGGAATTGCGTCGAAAGGAGTTCAGGGACCTAGGGCTTTCTCTAGAGACTCCACCCGGTGATGCCACACGTCCCTTCACCATTGTGAATGAAAAGATGAGTCCACTCGTAATTCAAAGCCACTGCCAAGGAAACTCAGCCTCCTTTCGAGCAGGGCATTCTCGGCTGTGTATGCCCACTTGATGCAGCAATTCAGGTCCCTCCGCTCATACCTATTGCTGAGAGAAGCCTCCTCTTGAGGGGCTTGTGGAAAGTTGGCCTGACGTCTTGTGTCTAAGCCAGGTGAAAATCTCGCTCTCATCTCGAGCCAATTTGGGGTACACGGAAGCAGGTCCGCGCATTTGGCTCTGGCCTTGAACTTGGTATTCCTCTAGACTTGGCTCGTCTTTCTCGGGGAACTCTGGAGTTTCACTAAAAGGAATCAAGCCACTGGTCATGTTTTTGATGTGGAACGGGGAATGGCTATGGAGTCAATGAGCAGGGTAAGCGGGCCTCATTCTCGAATTAATTTTTTTGTACATGGAGATCCGTCCCGATGCTGGTGTACCTCAATGTCCATCTCTAATTGTGACGAGTGTTCTTTGCAGATTGTCTCGAATCCATCACAAGCAAGTCGAGCTACTGACCTAAGTTTCATGGGACTCACTGAGATTGCCTCTGTCATGCAGTGCAGGGAAATCGGGACTTCATCACGCGTAGGTGAGAAGACTCTCATCACGGTTTTTTCGCCTAGGTTGCGGCAGGGAACTGGGTACATTCTCGAGTTTAGAGTGGGATTCGGCCCTTCAACCCTAGTGTTTGTTCAGACAGACGTGCAGAACTCCGTCTCGAGTTACGAGGTACAAACCCTCTGGAATCACTTCGAGGCTAGGCCAGGCAAATGGGACGCTTGTCGATGTGAGGCAGAGACCCAGGGGCCCTGTCCAGTAGCCACCAGGGATACTGGTATTCCGAGCAAAATTCAAGAGAGTCAGGCACTACTCACCTTTTGTAGTAGTGAGCTCTGCGTGCCTTCGTACGAGTGGTCAGAGGCAAGTAGGAAATTGCGTCAGAAAGGACTGCGAAACTCTAGCGCATTCTTACAAGGGACTACTACTCGGGGAATCAGACCATTCCCTGCACGCTTGTGGAATAAAGATTAGTCCTGTGTTTAACGCCACGGCAAGTTAAATACCTGGCCTCCATTCGAGTAGGGCTTTTGCGGTGTAAGATGCCACTTGAGGACAGCATACCTCAAGGGTTCCACCCTCACTCCTTAATGCTGAGAAGAGCCGCCTCTTGAGTTGCTTATGGAAAGTTGACCTACATCCTTGATCCTAATGCCAGATAAAGCAGCCCCCCCCCATGTCGAGTAATTTGGGGTACACGGAGTATACTCGGCGGTGCGAAGGTGAACCTGGTATTCCACTAACATGGCACGTTTTCTCACGGAGAACCTCTGAAGTTGCCTAAAGGGAGTCAAGCCACAGGTCGTGTTTGAGTGAACGTGGGATGGCTCTGGTGTCAATGCAGGGAAAGCAGGCCGCATCCTTGGTTTGATTAGGAGTACAAGGATCGTCTTCGCGATGCTTGGTTGTGAACTCAGGTCCCTCTATAAATGTGACATGTGTTCCTGCACATTGTCTCGAGATCCCATCAAAGCATTCGAGCTCCTGAACAACGTTTCATGGGAACACGAATTGGCCCTGCATGCAGTGCAGGTCAGAATGGCCTCATCTCACCTGAGGGGGAAGTCTCATGGTTTTGTGTCTCGTAGTTGCGGCGTAATCTAGTTACATTCTCGAGGTATGGGGGGGATGACTCGTCAACCCTCGTGTTTTGGTCAGCGACGTCAGGAATTCCTGTCCGAGTTACGAGGGTCAACTTCCGGAATCTCTTCAGGGCTCATGCAGGGCAAGATGGACGCTTCTCCGAGTGAGGCCGAGACCCTGGCCCTTTTCCAGTAAGCCACATAGGATACTGGAATTCCTGTAAATGTTCAAGAGAGGAGTCAGTCCACCGTCACCTTTTGAAGCAGTGAGCTCTGCTGCGTGCCTCTCGACGTTGTCAGAGTCATGTTGAGGCATTGCATCGAAAGGAATCGCGTACCCAGGCTTTCTCTAAGGACTCCACATGGGTGCAGACATCCCTTCACGTTGTGAGATCAACGATGAGCCTTCTTCAGCCACTGCAGGATAGCCCGGCCTCCTTTCAGTCAGGGCTTCTCGCGAGTATATGCCACTTGAGCAACGGCAGCGTAATTCAGGGTCCCTCCCTCATACATATTGCTGCGAGGAAGCTTCCTCCTCTTGGTGGGCTTGTGGAAACTGTTGGCCTACGTCTTCGAGTCTAAGCCAGGGATATCAGTTCTCATCTCGAGGCAATTTGTGAGGTACACGGTGAGCATTCCTCGAGTAAGCTCTGCTGCACGCTATGTGGTATTCCCTCTAGAGTTTGGCACGATTGTTTCTCCGGGAACCTCTGGAGTTTCCTAAAGGGAGATTCAATCACCTCATGTCGTGTTTGTAGGGAGGACAGAATGGGGGATGCTCTGGTGTCAACTCAGGGGAAGGTAGGCCTCATCTCGAGTTTATTTGTGGCCATTTGAGCTCCTTCGCAATGCTGGTGTGACCTCAGGTCCCCTCTCTACTTGTGACAGTGTTTTGCGGATTGTCCTCGACATCCATCAAGCAAGTCGAGGCTCCTGACATGTTTCAGGGGCTCTATATTACGGAATTGCTCTGCATGCAGTGCAGGGAAATCGGCACTCATCTCGCTTGGAGGGGGAATAAAGTCTCATCGTTTTTCTCGAGTTGCGGCGGGACCTGGGGTACATTCTCGACTTATGGGCGGATGGCCCTTCAACCCTCGTGTTTTGTGCATGCGACGTCATTACTCCTGTTTAGTTACGAAGGACACCTCAGGAGTCATATTCCGAGGCGTGGCAGGGCAAAATGCACGCTTCTCGAGGTGAGTCGTGAGAACCCCAGTCGCCCTTTGTACCAGTAAGCCACAGGTATACTGGGATTCCAGTCAATGTTCACAGTGACATAGCACAGTCCAGCTTTGAAGCAGTGAGCTCTGTGTGCCTCTTGAGTTGTTAGAGGCATGTGAGGAATGCGTCGAAAGAATCAGGACCTAGGCTTTCTCTAGAGACTCCACCGGATGCACACTTCCCATCCACCAAGTGAATGAAAATGAGTCCTGTCTTCAAGCCCTGCAAGGAAACTCTGCCTCCTTCGATCAGGATTCCCTCCGGTGGTGTATGCCACTTGAGGCAGCAAATTCAGGGTCCCTCCCTCATACCTATTGCTAGATAAGCCTCCTCTTGAGGGCTTGTGGAAAGTTGGCCTGCGTCTTGTGTCTAAGCAGGATCCATCTCATCTCCGAGGCAATATGGGTACACTGGGGACATTCCCGCGAGTTGTTCTGCTGAACTGTATTCCTCTTAGACTTGGCACTCTTTCTCGGGAAACGTCTGGAGTTGCTAAAAGAATCAAGCCACTGTCAGGTTTTTGATGGTGAACGTTGATGGCAGGAGTCAATGCAGGGGAAGCGAGGGCCTCATCATCGAGTTGATTTTTTGTACATGGGAACCTTCGGTCTTTACCTCAATTCCCTCTTACTTTTGAATGTTCTTGGTTTTCTCGAAATCCATCAGCAAGTCGAGCTCCGCAAAATTTTTAGGGGATCCTGAATTGCCTCTGGGAAGTGGAGGAAAAGGGGCCACACGCTGGAGGGGAACCCGGTTTTTGGGGCGGGGGGGAAACTGGGGTACACTGAGTTAGAGTGGGGATGGGGCCCTTCCCCCCTCTGTTGTTCACGAGTCCCGAAATCCTCTCGAGTTACGAGGGACACCCCCGAATTCTCTCAGGCAGGCAGGGAAAAGGGACCCTTTCGTTTTGGGGGAGGAGCCCAGGGGTTTTTTCCAGTGCCCCGGGGAAATGGGGGATTTCCGGGAAAATTCAAGGGGTGGCCCTCCCTTTTTGTATGGTCGCTCCTCTCGAGTTCGAGGGCATTGGGGAAATTCTCGAAAGGCTGGGGGAAATACGCTTTCTCAAGGGGTACCCGGGTCAGACACCCTTACCTGGAATAAAATAGGGTCAACCACCAAATAAAACCTGGGTCCTTCGGTTAGGGCTTTTGGGAATTTCCACTTGGGCAGCCCTCAGGGACCCCACCCAGCAAACCTCCCCCTTTGAGGGATAAAGTTTGGCCACCTTGTCAAAGCCAGAAACCCCCTTCGAGTAATTTTCGGGTATTCCTAGGCAGGGAACCTTATTTCCCAACTTGGGAGGTTCTCGGGCTGAAAATTGCCCTAAAGGATCAGCCCCCAGGGCGGTTTTTGGGAACGGGATCTCGGTGCAATGGGGAAAGCAGGCTCATCTTTGTTTGTAGGAGTAAAAGGTCTTTTCGGATGCTGGGTGTCTCAGGGGCCCTCAAATTTTTTGACATGTTCTGCACTTGTCTCGGTCCTCAAAAGTCGGTCCAAAAAGTTTTATGGGGACACAATTGCTCTCATGCAGTCAGGGGAAGGGGGGGTCATCTCACCTGGGGGGGGAATCTCTGGTTTTTTTTCGAGTTGCGGTGGAATCCTAGGTTACATGCTCGAGTTATGGGGGGGATGACCACGTCAACCCTCGTGTTATGTTTCAGGCACGCAGGATTCCTGTCGGAGTTACGAGGACAACTCCGGAATCTCTTCGATGCTTGGCAGGGCAAAAGGGACGCTTCTCACGAGTGAGAGTCGGGATACCCAGGGTACCCTTTCCAGTATCCACAGGGATACCTGGTATTCCTGTACAATGTGCAAGAGGAGTCAGGCTCCGTTCACCTTTTTGAGGCAGTGAGCTCTGCGTTAGCCCTCTCGACGTGATGAAACAGCGTCATGTGAGCAGTTGGCATCGAAAAGATTCGGCGGTAACCCAAGGGCTTTTCTCCTAGGTGGCTCCACAGGTGTTGGCAGACATCCCTTCCACGTTTGTGAGATGAAAGACTGATACTTGTATTCCAAGAGGCCACTGCACGGAAAACCCAGCCTCCTTTCAGGACAGGATTTTCTCGGTGTATATGCCCACGTTCAGGCAAGCAAAATTCCCATGGGTCCTCGCTCATACATATTTGCTTAGAGAAGCCTCCTCATGAGGAGCTTTGTGGAAAGTTGGGCCCAAGAACGATCCTGTGTCCTAAGCGCAGGAATCAGCTCTCAGCTCGAGGCAATTTGGGGTGACACGCAGCAGTTCCTCCCGAAGTTGCCTCTGCTGAACATTGGTACTCTCCTCTAAACTTGTGCCCCGTAGCTCTACGGGGGAATCTCCTGGAGTGTCCTAAAGGGAGTTCAAGCCTCAGGTCGTGTTTGATGGGGAACGGGGGATAGGCACTGTGTCAACTCAGAATGTCATGGAAGTTTAACCGGCCTCATCTCGAGGTTGATTTGGGGCCCATGGAGCTCCTTCGCAATGCTGGGTGTGACCTCAGGTGTCCCCCCCCTCTCTACTTGTGACAGTGTTTTTGCGGACTGTCTCGACATCCATCAAGCAAGTCGAGGCTCCTGACATGTTTCAGGGGGCTCACGGAATTGCTCTGCATGCAGTGCAGGGGAAATCGGGCCTCATCTCGCTTGGAGGGGGAAGTCTCATGGTTTTTCTCGAGTTGCGGCGGGGACCTGGGGTACATTCTCGACTTACGGCGGGGATGGCCCTTCAACCCTCGGTGTTTGATTCAACGAAGTCAGGACTCCTGTCGAGTTACGAGGGACACCTCAGGAGTCTCTTCGAGGCTTGGCAGGGCAAAAGGGACGCTTCTCGAGGTGAGTCGGGAGACCCAGGGTCCCTTTTCCAGTAGCCACAGGGATACTGGGATTCCTGTCAATGTTCAAGAGGAGTCAGGCTCCGTCAAATTTTGAAGCAGTGAGCTCTGCGTGCCTCTCGAGGTGTCAGAGGCATGTGAGGCATTCCGTCGAAAGGATCGGGGACCTAGGGCTTTCTCTAGGGACTCCACAGGTGGGTGCAGACATCCCTTCATGCTTGTGAGATGAAAGACTAGACTGTATTCAAGCCACTGCAAGGAAACCCGGCCTCCTTTCGAGTCAGGGCTTCTCGGTGTATATGCCCATTGAGGCAGCAATCTCAGGGTCCCTCCCTCATACCTATTGCTGAGAGAAGCCCTCCTCTTGAGGGGCTTGTGGGAAAGGTGGCCTACGTCTTGAGTCTAAGCCAGGGAATCAGCTCTCATCTCGAGGCAATTTGGGGTACACGGAGCAGTCCTCGAGTTGCTCTGCTGAACTTGGTACTCCTCTAGACTTGGCCCGTTGTTTCTCGGGAACCTCTGGAGTTGCCTAAAGGGAGTCAAGCCTCAGGTCGTGTTTGATGGGGAACGGGGGATGGCTCTGGAGTCAATGCAGGGGAAGCGGGCCTCATCTCGAGTTGATTTGGGGCCCATGGAGCTCCTTCGCGATGCTGGTGTGACCTCAGGGTCCCTCTCTACTTGTGACAGTGTTTTTGCGGACTGTCTCGACATCCATCAAGCAAGTCGAGGCTCCTGACATGTTTCAGGGGGGCTCACGGAATTGCTCTGCATGCAGTGCAGGGAATCGGGCCTCATCTCGCTTGGAGGGGGAAGTCTCATGGTTTTTTTTCTCGAGTTGCGGCGGGGACCTGGGTACATTCTCGACTTACGGCGGGGATGGCCCTTCAACCCTCGTGTTTGTTCAACGAAGTCAGGACTCTCCTGTCGAGTTACGAGGGACACCTCAGGAGTCTCTTCGAGGCTTGGCAGGGCAAAAGGGACGCTTCTCGAGGTGAGTCGGGAGACCCAGGGTCCCTTTCCAGTAGCCACAGGATACTGGGATTCCTGTCAATGTTCAAGAGGAGTCAGGCTCCGTCAAATTTTGAAGCAGTGAGCTCTGCGTGCCTCTCGAGGTGTCAGAGGCATGTGAGGCATTCCGTCGAAAGGAGTCGGGGACCTAGGGCTTTCTCTAGGGACTCCACAGGTGGTGCAGACATCCCTTCACCTTGTGAGATGAAAGACTAGACTGTATTCAAGCCACTGCAAGGAAACCCGGGCCTCCTTTCGAGTCAGGGCTTCTCGGTGTATATGCCCATTGAGGCAGCAATCTCAGGGTCCCTCCCTCATACCTATTGCTGAGAGAAGCCTCCTCTTGAGGGGCTTGTGGAAAGGTGGCCTACGTCTTGAGTCTAAGCCAGGGAATCAGCTCTCATCTCGAGGCAATTTGGGGTACACGGAGCAGTCCTCGAGTTGCTCTGCTGAACTTGGTACTCCTCTAGACTTGGCCCGTTGTTCTCGGGGAACCTCTGGAGTTGCCTAAAGGGAGTCAAGCCTCAGGTCGTGTTTGATGGGGAACGGGGATGGCTCTGGAGTCAATGCAGGGGAAGCGGGCCTCATCTCGAGTTGATTTGGGGCCCATGGAGCTCCTTCGCGATGCTGGTGTGACCTCAGGGTCCCTCTCTACTTGTGACAGTGTTTTTTTGCGGACTGTCTCGACATCCATCAAGCAAGTCGAGGCTCCTGACATGTTTCAGGGGGCTCACGGAATTGCTCTGCATGCAGTGCAGGGGAATCGGGCCTCATCTCGCTTGGAGGGGGAAGTCTCATGGTTTTTCTCGAGTTGCGCGGGGACCTGGGGTACATTCTCGACTTACGGCGGGGATGGCCCTTCAACCCTCGTGTTTGTTCAACGAAGTCAGGACTCCTGTCGAGTTACGAGGGACACCTCAGGAGTCTCTTCGAGGCTTGGCAGGGCAAAAGGGACGCTTCTCGAGGTGAGTCGGGAGACCCAGGGTCCCTTTCCAGTAGCCACAGGGATACTGGGATTCCTGTCAATGTTCAAGAGGAGTCAGGCTCCGTCAAATTTTGAAGCAGTGAGCTCTGCGTGCCTCTCGAGGTGTCAGAGGCATGTGAGGCATTCCGTCGAAAGGTCGGGGACCTAGGGCTTTCTCTAGGGACTCCACAGGTGGTGCAGACATCCCTTCACCTTGTGAGATGAAAGACTAGACTGTATTCAAGCCACTGCAAGGAAACCCGGCCTCCTTTCGAGTCAGGGCTTCTCGGTGTGTATATGCCCATTGAGGCAGCAATCTCAGGGTCCCTCCCTCATACCTATTGCTGAGAGAAGCCTCCTCTTGAGGGGCTTGTGGAAAGGTGGCCTACGTCTTGAGTCTAAGCCAGGGAATCAGCTCTCATCTCGAGGCAATTTGGGGTACACGGAGCAGTCCTCGAGTTGCTCTGCTGAACTTGGTACTCCTCTAGACTTGGCCCGTTGTTCTCGGGGAACCTCTGGAGTTGCCTAAAGGGAGTCAAGCCTCAGGTCGTGTTTTTGATGGGGAACGGGGGATGGCTCTGGAGTCAATGCAGGGGAAGCGGGCCTCATCTCGAGTTGATTTGGGGCCCATGGAGCTCCTTCGCGATGCTGTGTGACCTCAGGGTCCCTCTCTACTTGTGACAGTGTTTTTGCGGACTGTCTCGACATCCATCAAGCAAGTCGAGGCTCCTGACATGTTTCAGGGGGCTCACGGAATTGCTCTGCATGCAGTGCAGGGGAATCGGGCCTCATCTCGCTTGGAGGGGGAAGTCTCATGGTTTTTCTCGAGTTGCGGCGGGGACCTGGGGTACATTCTCGACTTACGGCGGGGATGGCCCTTCAACCCTCGTGTTTGTTCAACGAAGTCAGGACTCCTGTCGAGTTACGAGGGACACCTCAGGAGTCTCTTCGAGGCTTGGCAGGGCAAAAGGAACGCTTCTCGAGGTGAGTCGGGAGACCCAGGGTCCCTTTCCAGTAGCCACAGGGATACTGGGATTCCTGTCAATGTTCAAGAGGAGTCAGGCTCCGTCAAATTTTGAAGCAGTGAGCTCTGCGTGCCTCTCGAGTGTCAGAGGCATGTGAGGCATTCCGTCGAAAGGAGTCGGGGACCTAGGGCTTTCTCTAGGGACTCCACAGGTGGTGCAGACATCCCTTCACCTTGTGAGATGAAAGACTAGACTGTATTCAAGCCACTGCAAGGAAAGCCGGCCTCCTTTCGAGTCAGGGCTTCTCGGTGTATATGCCCATTGAGGCAGCAATCTCAGGGTCCCTCCCTCATACCTATTGCTGAGAGAAGCCTCCTCTTGAGGGGCTTGTGGAAAGGTGGCCTACGTCTTGAGTCTAAGCCAGGGAATCAGCTCTCATCTCGAGGCAATTTGGGGTACACGGAGCAGTCCTCGAGTTGCTCTGCTGAACTTGGTACTCCTCTAGACTTGGCCCGTTGTTCTCGGGGAACCTCTGGAGTTGCCTAAAGGGAGTCAAGCCTCAGGTCGTGTTTGATGGGGAACGGGGGGATGGCTCTGGAGTCAATGCAGGGGAAGCGGGCCTCATCTCGAGTTGATTTGGGGCCCATGGAGCTCCTTCGCGATGCTGGTGTGACCTCAGGGTCCCTCTCTACTTGTGACAGTGTTTTTGCGGACTGTCTCGACATCCATCAAGCAAGTCGAGGCTCCTGACATGTTTCAGGGGGCTCACGGAATTGCTCTGCATGCAGTGCAGGGGAATCGGGCCTCATCTCGCTTGGAGGGGGAAGTCTCATGGTTTTTCTAGAGTTGCGGCGGGGACCTGGGTACATTCTCGACTTACGGCGGGGATGGCCCTCAACCCTCGTGTTTGTTCAACGAAGTCAGGACTCCTGTCGAGTTACGAGGGACACCTCAGGAGTCTCTTCGAGGCTTGGCAGGGCAAAAGGGACGCTTCTCGAGGTGAGTCGGGAGACCCAGGGTCCCTTTCCAGTAGCCACAGGGATACTGGGATTCCTGTCAATGTTCAAGAGGAGTCAGGCTCCGTCAAATTTTGAAGCAGTGAGCTCTGCGTGCCTCTCGAGGTGTCAGAGGCATGTGAGGCATTCCGTCGAAAGGAGTCGGGGACCTAGGGCTTTCTCTAGGGACTCCACAGGTGGTGCAGACATCCCTTCACCTTGTGAGATGAAAGACTAGACTGTATTCAAGCCACTGCAAGGAAACCCGGCCTCCTTTCGAGTCAGGGCTTCTCGGTGTATATGCCCATTGAGGCAGCAATCTCAGGGTCCCTCCCTCATACCTATTGCTGAGAGAAGCCTCCTCTTGAGGGGCTTGTGGAAAGGTGGCCTACGTCTTGAGTCTAAGCCAGGGAATCAGCTCTCATCTCGAGGCAATTTGGGGTACACGGAGCAGTCCTCGAGTTGCTCTGCTGAACTTGGTACTCCTCTAGACTTGGCCCGTTGTTTCTCGGGGAACCTCTGGAGTTGCCTAAAGGGAGTCAAGCCTCAGGTCGTGTTTGATGGGGAACGGGGGATGGCTCTGGAGTCAATGCAGGGGAAGCGGGCCTCATCTCGAGTTGATTTGGGGCCCATGGAGCTCCTTCGCGATGCTGGTGTGACCTCAGGGTCCCTCTCTACTTGTGACAGTGTTTTTGCGGACTGTCTCGACATCCATCAAGCAAGTCGAGGCTCCTGACATGTTTCAGGGGGCTCACGGAATTGCTCTGCATGCAGTGCAGGGGAATCGGGCCTCATCTCGCTTGGAGGGGGAAGTCTCATGGTTTTTCTCGAGTTGCGGCGGGGACCTGGGGTACATTCTCGACTTACGGCGGGGATGGCCCTTCAACCCTCGTGTTTGTTCAACGAAGTCAGGAGTCCCTGTCGAGTTACGAGGGACACACCTCAGGAGTCTCTTCGAGGCTTGGCAGGGCAAAAGGGACGCTTCTCGAGGTGAGTCGGGAGACCCAGGGTCCCCCTTTCCAGTAGCCACAGGGATACTGGGATTCCTGTCAATGTTCAAGAGGAGTCAGGCTCCGTCAAATTTTGAAGCAGTGAGCTCTGCGTGCCTCTCGAGGTGTCAGAGGCATGTGAGGCATTCCGTCGAAAGGAGTCGGGGACCTAGGGCTTTCTCTAGGGACTCCACAGGTGGTGGTGCAGACATCCCTTCACCTTGTGAGATGAAAGACTAGACTGTATTCAAGCCACTGCAAGGAAACCCGGCCTCCTTTCGAGTCAGGGCTTCTCTCGGTGTATATGCCCATTGAGGCAGCAATCTCAGGGTCCCTCCCTCATACCTATTGCTGAGAGAAGCCTCCTCTTGAGGGGCTTGTGGAAAGGTGGCCTACGTCTTGAGTCTAAGCCAGGGAATCAGCTCTCATCTCGAGGCAATTTGGGGTACACGGAGCAGTCCTCGAGTTGCTCTGCTGAACTTGGTACTCCTCTAGACTTGGCCCGTTTGTTCTCGGGGAACCTCTGGAGTTGCCTAAAGGGAGTCAAGCCTCAGGTCGTGTTTGATGGGGAACGGGGGATGGCTCTGGAGTCAATGCAGGGGAAGCGGGCCTCATCTCGAGTTGATTTGGGGCCCATGGAGCTCCTTCGCGATGCTGGTGTGACCTCAGGGTCCCTCTCTACTTGTGACAGTGTTTTTTGCGGACTGTCTCGACATCCATCAAGCAAGTCGAGGCTCCTGACATGTTTCAGGGGGCTCACGGAATTGCTCTGCATGCAGCAGTGCAGGGGAATCGGGCCTCATCTCGCTTGGAGGGGGAAGTCTCATGGTTTTTCTCGAGTTGCGGCGGGGACCTGGGGTACATTCTCGACTTACGGCGGGGATGGCCCTTCAACCCTCGTGTTTGTTCAACGAAGTCAGGACTCCTGTCGAGTTACGAGGGACACCTCAGGAGTCTCTTCGAGGCTTGGCAGGGGCAAAAGGGACGCTTCTCGAGGTGAGTCGGGAGACCCAGGGTCCCTTTCCAGTAGCCACAGGGATACTGGGATTCCTGTCAATGTTCAAGAGGAGTCAGGCTCCGTCAAATTTTGAAGCAGTGAGCTCTGCGTGCCTCTCGAGGTGTCAGAGGCATGTGAGGCATTCCGTCGAAAGGAGTCGGGGACCTAGGGCTTTCTCTAGGGACTCCACAGGTGGTGCAGACATCCCTTCACCTTGTGAGATGAAAGACTAGACTGTATTCAAGCCACTGCAAGGAAACCCGGCCTCCTTTCGAGTCAGGGCTTCTCGGTGTATATGCCCATTGAGGCAGCAATCTCAGGGTCCCTCCCTCATACCTATTGCTGAGAGAAGCCTCCTCTTGAGGGGCTTGTGGAAAGGTGGCCTACGTCTTGAGTCTAAGCCAGGGAATCAGCTCTCTCATCTCGAGGCAATTTGGGGTACACGGAGCAGTCCTCGAGTTGCTCTGCTGAACTTGGTACTCCTCTAGACTTGGCCCGTTGTTCTCGGGGAACCTCTGGAGTTGCCTAAAGGGAGTCAAGCCTCAGGTCGTGTTTGATGGGGAACGGGGGATGGCTCTGGAGTCAATGCAGGGGAAGCGGGCCTCATCTCGAGTTGATTTGGGGCCCATGGAGCTCCTTCGCGATGCTGGTGTGACCTCAGGGTCCCTCTCTACTTGTGACAGTGTTTTTGCGGACTGTCTCGACATCCATCAAGCAAGTCGAGGCTCCTGACATGTTTCAGGGGGCTCACGGAATTGCTCTGCATGCAGTGCAGGGGAATCGGGCCTCATCTCGCTTGGAGGGGGAAGTCTCATGGTTTTTCTCGAGTTGCGGCGGGGACCTGGGGTACATTCTCGACTTACGGCGGGGATGGCCCTTCAACCCTCGTGTTTTGTTCAACGAAGTCAGGAGGTCTCCTGTCGAGTTACGAGGGACACCTCAGGAGTCTCTTCGAGGCTTGGCAGGGCAAAAGGGAACGCTTCTCGAGGTGAGTCGGGAGACCCAGGGTCCCTTTCCAGTAGCCACAGGGATACTGGGATTCCTGTCAATGTTCAAGAGGAGTCAGGCTCCGTCAAATTTTGAAGCAGTGAGCTCTGCGTGCCTCTCGAGGTGTGTCAGAGGCATGTGAGGCATTCCGTCGAAAGGAGTCGGGGACCTAGGGCTTTCTCTAGGGACTCCACAGGTGGTGCAGACATCCCTTCACCTTGTGAGATGAAAGACTAGACTGTATTCAAGCCACTGCAAGGAAAGCCGGCCTCCTTTCGAGTCAGGGCTCTCTCTCGGTGTATATGCCCATTGAGGCAGCAATCTCAGGGTCCCTCCCTCATACCTATTGCTGAGAGAAGCCTCCTCTTGAGGGGCTTGTGGAAAGGTGGCCTACGTCTTGAGTCTAAGCCAGGGAATCAGCTCTCATCTCGAGGGCAATTTGGGGGTACACGGAGCAGTCCTCGAGTTGCTCTGCTGAACTTGGTACTCCTCTAGACTTGGCCCGTTGTTCTCGGGGAACCTCTGGAGTTGCCTAAAGGGAGTCAAGCCTCAGGTCGTGTTTGATGGGGAACGGGGGATGGCTCTGGAGTCAATGCAGGGGAAGCGGGCCTCATCTCGAGTTGATTTGGGGCCCATGGAGCTCCTTCGCGATGCTGGTGTGACCTCAGGGTCCCTCTCTACTTGTGACAGTTTTTTGCGGACTGTCTCGACATCCATCAAGCAAGTCGAGGCTCCTGACATGTTTCAGGGGGCTCACGGAATTGCTCTGCATGCAGTGCAGGGGAATCGGGCCTCATCTCGCTTGGAGGGGGAAGTCTCATGGTTTTTTCTCGAGTTGCGGCGGGGACCTGGGGTACATTCTCGACTTACGGCGGGGATGGCCCTTCAACCCTCGTGTTTGTTCAACGAAGTCAGGACTCCTGTCGAGTTACGAGGGACACCTCAGGAGTCTCTTCGAGGCTTGGCAGGGCAAAAGGAACGCTTCTCGAGGTGAGTCGGGAGACCCAGGGTCCCTTTCCAGTAGCCACAGGGATACTGGGATTCCTGTCAATGTTCAAGAGGAGTCAGGCTCCGTCAAATTTTTGAAGCAGTGAGCTCTGCGTGCCTCTCGAGGTGTCAGAGGCATGTGAGGCATTCCGTCGAAAGGAGTCGGGGACCTAGGGCTTTCTCTAGGGACTCCACAGGTGGTGCAGACATCCCTTCACCTTGTGAGATGAAAGACTAGACTGTATTCAAGCCACTGCAAGGAAAGCCGGCCTCCTTTCGAGTCAGGGCTTCTCGGTGTATATGCCCATTGAGGCAGCAATCTCAGGGTCCCTCCCTCATACCTATTGCTGAGAGAAGCCTCCTCTTGAGGGGCTTGTGGAAAGGTGGCCTACGTCTTGAGTCTAAGCCAGGGAATCAGCTCTCATCTCGAGGCAATTTGGGGTACACGGAGCAGTCCTCGAGTTGCTCTGCTGAACTTGGTACTCCTCTAGACTTGGCCCGTTGTTCTCGGGGAACCTCTGGAGTTGCCTAAAGGGAGTCAAGCCTCAGGTCGTGTTTGATGGGGAACGGGGGATGGCTCTGGAGTCAATGCAGGGGAAGCGGGCCTCATCTCGAGTTGATTTGGGGCCCATGGAGCTCCTTCGCGATGCTGGTGGTGTGACCTCAGGGTCCCTCTCTACTTGTGACAGTGTTTTTGCGGACTGTCTCGACATCCATCAAGCAAGTCGAGGCTCCTGACATGTTTCAGGGGGCTCACGGAATTGCTCTGCATGCAGTGCAGGGGAATCGGGCCTCATCTCGCTTGGAGGGGGAAGTCTCATGGTTTTTCTCGAGTTGCGGCGGGGACCTGGGGTACATTCTCGACTTACGCGGGGATGGCCCTTCAACCCTCGTGTTGTTCAACGAAGTCAGGACTCCTGTCGAGTTACGAGGGACACCTCAGGAGTCTCTTCGAGGCTTGGCAGGGCAAAAGGACGCTTCTCGAGGTGAGTCGGGAGACCCAGGGTCCCTTTCCAGTAGCCACAGGGATACTGGGATTCCTGTCAATGTTCAAGAGGAGTCAGGCTCCGTCAAATTTTGAAGCAGTGAGCTCTGCGTGCCTCTCGAGGTGTCAGAGGCATGTGAGGCATTCCGTCGAAAGGAGTCGGGGACCTAGGGCTTTCTCTAGGGACTCCACAGGTGGTGCAGACATCCCTTCACCTTGTGAGATGAAAGACTAGACTGTATTCAAGCCACTGCAAGGAAACCCGGCCTCCTTTCGAGTCAGGGCTTCTCGGTGTATATGCCCATTGAGGCAGCAATCTCAGGGTCCCCCCTCATACCTATTGCTGAGAGAAGCCTCCTCTTGAGGGGCTTGTGGAAAGGTGGCCTACGTCTTGAGTCTAAGCCAGGGAATCAGCTCTCATCTCGAGGCAATTGGGGTACACGGAGCAGTCCTCGAGTTGCTCTGCTGAACTTGGTACTCCTCTAGACTTGGCCCGTTGTTCTCGGGGAACCTCTGGAGTTGCTAAAGGGAGTCAAGCCTCAGGTCGTGTTTGATGGGGAACGGGGGATGGCTCTGGAGTCAATGCAGGGGAAGCGGGCCTCATCTCGAGTTGATTTGGGGCCCATGGAGCTCCTTCGCGATGCTGGTGTGACCTCAGGGTCCCTCTCTACTTGTGACAGTGTTTTTGCGGACTGTCTCGACATCCATCAAGCAAGTCGAGGCTCCTGACATGTTTCAGGGGGCTCACGGAATTGCTCTGCATGCAGTGCAGGGGAATCGGGCCTCATCTCGCTTGGAGGGGGAAGTCTCATGGTTTTTCTCGAGTTGCGGCGGGGACCTGGGGTACATTCTCGACTTACGGCGGGGATGGCCCTTCAACCCTCGTGTTGGTTCAACGAAGTCAGGACTCCTGTCGAGTTACGAGGGACACCTCAGGAGTCTCTTCGAGGCTTGGCAGGGCAAAAGGAACGCTTCTCGAGGTGAGTCGGGAGACCCAGGGTCCCTTTCCAGTAGCCACAGGGATACTGGGATTCCTGTCAATGTTCAAGAGGAGTCAGGCTCCGTCAAATTTTGAAGCAGTGAGCTCTGCGTGCCTCTCGAGGTGTCAGAGGCATGTGAGGCATTCCGTCGAAAGGAGTCGGGGACCTAGGGCTTTCTCTAGGGACTCCACAGGTGGTGCAGACATCCCTTCACCTTGTGAGATGAAAGACTAGACTGTATTCAAGCCACTGCAAGGAAAGCCGGCCTCCTTTCGAGTCAGGGCTTCTCGGTGTATATGCCCATTGAGGCAGCAATCTCAGGGTCCCTCCCTCATACCTATTGCTGAGAGAAGCCTCCTCTTGAGGGGCTTGTGGAAAGGTGGCCTACGTCTTGAGTCTAAGCCAGGGAATCAGCTCTCATCTCGAGGCAATTTGGGGTACACGGAGCAGTCCTCGAGTTGCTCTGCTGAACTTGGTACTCCTCTAGACTTGGCCCGTTGTTCTCGGGGAACCTCTGGAGTTGCCTAAAGGGAGTCAAGCCTCAGGTCGTGTTTGATGGGGAACGGGGGATGGCTCTGGAGTCAATGCAGGGGAAGCGGGCCTCATCTCGAGTTGATTTGGGGCCCATGGAGCTCCTTCGCGATGCTGGTGTGACCTCAGGGTCCCTCTCTACTTGTGACAGTGTTTTTTTGCGGACTGTCTCGACATCCATCAAGCAAGTCGAGGCTCCTGACATGTTTCAGGGGGCTCACGGAATTGCTCTGCATGCAGTGCAGGGGAATCGGGCCTCATCTCGCTTGGAGGGGGAAGTCTCATGGTTTTTCTCGAGTTGCGGCGGGGACCTGGGGTACATTCTCGACTTACGGCGGGGATGCCCTTCAACCCTCGTGTTGGTTCAACGAAGTCAGGACTCCTGTCGAGTTACGAGGGACACCTCAGGAGTCTCTTCGAGGCTTGGCAGGGCAAAAGGGACGCTTCTCGAGGTGAGTCGGGAGACCCAGGGTCCCTTTCCAGTAGCCACAGGGATACTGGGATTCCTGTCAATGTTCAAGAGGAGTCAGGCTCCGTCAAATTTTGAAGCAGTGAGCTCTGCGTGCCTCTCGAGGTGTCAGAGGCATGTGAGGCATTCCGTCGAAAGGAGTCGGGGACCTAGGGCTTTCTCTAGGGACTCCACAGGTGGTGCAGACATCCCTTCAGCTTGTGAGATGAAAGACTAGACTGTATTCAAGCCACTGCAAGGAAAGCCGGCCTCCTTTCGAGTCAGGGCTTCTCGGTGTATATGCCCATTGAGGCAGCAATCTCAGGGTCCCTCCCTCATACCTATTGCTGAGAGAAGCCTCCTCTTGAGGGGCTTGTGGAAAGGTGGCCTACGTCTTGAGTCTAAGCCAGGGAATCAGCTCTCATCTCGAGGCAATTTGGGGTACACGGAGCAGTCCTCGAGTTGCTCTGCTGAACTTGGTACTCCTCTAGACTTGGCCCGTTGTTCTCGGGGAACCTCTGGAGTTGCCTAAAGGGAGTCAAGCCTCAGGTCGTGTTTGATGGGGAACGGGGGATGGCTCTGGAGTCAATGCAGGGGAAGCGGGCCTCATCTCGAGTTGATTTGGGGCCCATGGAGCTCCTTCGCGATGCTGGTGTGACCTCAGGGTCCCTCTCTACTTGTGACAGTGTTTTTGCGGACTGTCTCGACATCCATCAAGCAAGTCGAGGCTCCTGACATGTTTTCAGGGGGCTCACGGAATTGCTCTGCATGCAGTGCAGGGGAATCGGGCCTCATCTCGCTTGGAGGGGGAAGTCTCATGGTTTTTCTCGAGTTGCGGCGGGGACCTGGGGTACATTCTCGACTTAACGGCGGGGATGGCCCTTCAACCCTCGTGTTGTTCAACGAAGTCAGGACTCCTGTCGAGTTACGAGGGACACCTCAGGAGTCTCTTCGAGGCTTGGCAGGGCAAAAGGAACGCTTCTCGAGGTGAGTCGGGAGACCCAGGGTCCCTTTCCAGTAGGCACAGGGATACTGGGATTCCTGTCAATGTTCAAGAGGAGTCAGGCTCCGTCAAATTTTGAAGCAGTGAGCTCTGCGTGCCTCTCGAGGTGTCAGAGGCATGTGAGGCATTCCGTCGAAAGGAGTCGGGGACCTAGGGCTTTCTCTAGGGACTCCACAGGTGGTGCAGACATCCCTTCAGCTTGTGAGATGAAAGACTAGACTGTATTCAAGCCACTGCAAGGAAACCCGGCCTCCTTTCGAGTCAGGGCTTCTCGGTGTATATGCCATTGAGGCAGCAATCTCAGGGTCCCTCCCTCATACCTATTGCTGAGAGAAGCCTCCTCTTGAGGGGCTTGTGGAAAGGTGGCCTACGTCTTGAGTCTAAGCCAGGGAATCAGCTCTCATCTCGAGGCAATTTGGGGTACACGGAGCAGTCCTCGAGTTGCTCTGCTGAACTTGGTACTCCTCTAGACTTGGCCCGTTGTTTCTCGGGAACCTCTGGAGTTGCCTAAAGGGAGTCAAGCCTCAGGTCGTGTTTGATGGGGAACGGGGGATGGCTCTGGAGTCAATGCAGGGGGAAGCGGGCCTCATCTCGAGTTGATTTGGGGCCCATGGAGCTCCTTCGCGATGCTGGTGTGACCTCAGGGTCCCTCTCTACTTGTGACAGTGTTTTTGCGGACTGTCTCGACATCCATCAAGCAAGTCGAGGCTCCTGACATGTTTCAGGGGCTCACGGAATTGCTCTGCATGCAGTGCAGGGAATCGGGCCTCATCTCGCTTGGAGGGGGAGTCTCATGTTTTTCTCGAGTTGCGGCGGGGACCTGGGGTACATTCTCGACTTACGGCGGGGATGGCCCTTCAACCCTCGTGTTTTGTTCAACGAAGTCAGGACTCCTGTCGAGTTACGAGGGACACCTCAGGAGTCTCTTCGAGGCTTGGCAGGGCAAAAGGAACGCTTCTCGAGGTGAGTCGGGAGACCCAGGTCCCTTTCCAGTAGCCACAGGGATACTGGGATTCCTGTCAATGTTCAAGAGGAGTCAGGCTCCGTCAAATTTTGAAGCAGTGAGCTCTGCGTGCCTCTCGAGGTGTCAGAGGCATGTGAGGCATTCCGTCGAAAGGAGTCGGGGACCTAGGGCTTTCTCTAGGGACTCCACAGGTGGTGCAGACATCCCTTCAGCTTGTGAGATGAAAGACTAGACTGTATTCAAGCCACTGCAAGGAAAACCGGCCTCCTTTCGAGTCAGGGCTTCTCGGTGTATATGCCCATTGAGGCAGCAATCTCAGGGTCCCTCCCTCATACCTATTGCTGAGAGAAGCCTCCTCTTGAGGGGCTTGTGGAAAGGTGGCCTACGTCTTGAGTCTAAGCCAGGGAATCAGCTCTCATCTCGAGGCAATTTGGGGTACACGGAGCAGTCCTCGAGTTGCTCTGCTGAACTTGGTACTCCTCTAGACTTGGCCCGTTGTTCTCGGGAACCTCTGGAGTTGCCTAAAGGGAGTCAAGCCTCAGGTCGTGTTTGATGGGGAACGGGGGATGGCTCTGGAGTCAATGCAGGGGAAGCGGGCCTCATCTCGAGTTGATTTTGGGCCCATGGAGCTCCTTCGCGATGCTGGTGTGACCTCAGGGTCCCTCTCTACTTGTGACAGTGTTTTTGCGGACTGTGTCTCGACATCCATCAAGCAAGTCGAGGCTCCTGACATGTTTCAGGGGGCTCACGGAATTGCTCTGCATGCAGTGCAGGGGAATCGGGCCTCATCTCGCTTGGAGGGGGAAGTCTCAGGTTGTTTTTCTCGAGTTGCGGCGGGGACCTGGGGGTACATTCTCGACTTTACGGCGGGATGGCCCTTCAACCCTCGTGTTTGTTCAACGAAGTCAGGACTCCTGTCGAGTTACGAGGGACACCTCAGGAGTCTCTTCGAGGCTTGGCAGGGCAAAAGGAACGCTTCTCGAGGTGAGTCGGGAGACCCAGGGTCCCTTTCCAGTAGCCACAGGGATACTGGGATTCCTGTCAATGTTCAAGAGGAGTCAGGCTCCGTCAAATTTTGAAGCAGTGAGCTCTGCGTGCCTCTCGAGGTGTCAGAGGCATGTGAGGCATTCCGTCGAAAGGAGTCGGGGACCTAGGGCTTTCTCTAGGACTCCACAGGTGGTGCAGACATCCCTTCACCTTGTGAGATGAAAGACTAGACTGTATTCAAGCCACTGCAAGGAAACCCGGCCTCCTTTCGAGTCAGGGCTTCTCGGTGTATATGCCCATTGAGGCAGCAATCTCAGGGTCCCTCCCTCATACCTATTGCTGAGAGAAGCTTCCTCTTGAGGGGCTTGTGGAAAGGTGGCCTACGTCTTGAGTCTAAGCCAGGGAATCAGCTCTCATCTCGAGGCAATTTGGGGTACACGGAGCAGTCCTCGAGTTGCTCTGCTGAACTTGGTACTCCTCTAGACTTGGCCCGTTGTTCTCGGGGAACCTCTGGAGTTGCCTAAAGGGAGTCAAGCCTCAGGTCGTGTTTGATGGGGAACGGGGGATGGCTCTGGAGTCAATGCAGGGAAGCGGGCCTCATCTCGAGTTGATTTGGGGCCCATGGAGCTCCTTCGCGATGCTGGTGTGACCTCAGGGTCCCTCTCTACTTGTGACAGTGTTTTTGCGGACTGTCTCGACATCCATCAAGCAAGTCGAGCTCCTGACATGTTTCAGGGGGCTCACGGAATTGCTCTGCATGCAGTGCAGGGGAATCGGGCCTCATCTCGCTTGGAGGGGGAAGTCTCATGGTTTTTCTCGAGTTGCGGCGGGGACCTGGGGTACATTCTCGACTTACGGCGGGGATGGCCCTTCAACCCTCGTGTTTGGTTCAAACGAAGTCAGGACTCCTGTCGAGTTACGAGGGACACCTCAGGAGTCTCTTCGAGGCTTGGCAGGGCAAAAGGAACGCTTCTCGAGGTGAGTCGGGAGACCCAGGGTCCCTTTCCAGTAGCCACAGGGATACTGGGATTCCTGTCAATGTTCAAGAGGAGTCAGGCTCCGTCAAATTTTGAAGCAGTGAGCTCTGCGTGCCTCTCGAGGTGTCAGAGGCATGTGAGGCATTCCGTCGAAAGGAGTCGGGGACCTAGGGCTTTCTCTAGGGACTCCACAGGTGGTGCAGACATCCCTTCACCTTGTGAGATGAAAGACTAGACTGTATTCAAGCCACTGCAAGGAAAACCCGGCCTCCCTTTCGAGTCAGGGCTTCTCGGTGTATATGCCCATTGAGGCAGCAATACTCAGGGTCCCTCCCTCATACCTATTGCTGAGAGAAGCCTCCTCTTGAGGGGCTTGTGGAAAGTGGCCTACGTCTTGAGTCTAAGCCAGGGAATCAGCTCTCATCTCGAGGCAATTTGGGTACACGGAGCAGTCCTCGAGTTGCTCTGCTGAACTTGGTACTCCTCTAGACTTGGCCCGTTGTTCTCGGGGAACCTCTGGAGTTGCCTAAAGGGAGTCAAGCCTCAGGTCGTGTTTGATGGGGAACGGGGATGGCTCTGGAGTCAATGCAGGGGAAGCGGGCCTCATCTCGAGTTGATTTGGGGCCCATGGAGCTCCTTCGCGATGCTGGTGTGACCTCAGGGTCCCTCTCTACTTGTGACAGTGTTTTTGCGGACTGTCTCGACATCCATCAAGCAAGTCGAGGCTCCTGACATGTTTCAGGGGGCTCACGGAATTGCTCTGCATGCAGTGCAGGGAATCGGGCCTCATAAAAAAAAAAAAAAAAAAAAAATAGGCAAAAAAAAAAAAAAAAAAAACTGTAAAAAAATACAAAGTCAAAAAAAAAAAATAAAAAAAAGGCTTCGTGGAAAAAAAAAAAATAAAAAAAAAAAAAAAAAAAAAAAAAAAAAAAAAAAAAAAAAAAAAAAAACAAAAAAAAAAAAAACCCCCAAAAAAAAAAAAAACAAAAAAATCCCAAAAAAAAAACAACAAAAAATATTACACAAAAAACAAAACTAAAAAAAAAAAAAAATAAAAAAAAAAAAAACAAAAAAAACAACAAAAAAAAAAGACATTCCTTCAAAAAAAAAATAACCTTGTGCCTCCATTCGAACACTTATGGAAAGTTTGGCCTAAATCTTGATTCTAAAAAAGCCCAGGGAATCAGCTCTCATCTCGAGCAATTTGGGGTACACGGAGATTCCCTCGAGTTGCTCTGCTTGAACTTGGTATTCCTCTAGACTTGGCCCGTTGTTCCGGGAACCTCTGGAGTTGCCTAAAGTGGGAGTCAAGCCTTCAGGTCGTGTTTGATGGGGAACGGGGATGGCTCTGGGTGTCAATCAGGGGAAAGCGGGCCTCATCTCGATGTTTGATTTGGGGCCCATGGAGCTACTTCGCGATGGCTGGTGTGATTCTCAGGGTCCCTCTCTCTAATTGTGACAGTGTTTTTGCGGACTGTCTCGACATCCATCCAAGCAAGTCGAGGTCTCCTGACATGTTTCATGGGGCTCACGGAATTGCTCTGCATGCAGTGCAGGGGGAATCGGGCCTCATCATCGCTTGGAGGGGGAAGTCTCATGGTTTTTCTCAAGTTGCGGCGGGAACCTGGAGGTACAATTCTCGACTTACGGGCGGGGATGGCCCTTCAACCCTCGTGTTCGGTTCAACGAAGTCAGGACTCCTGTCGAGTTACGAGGGACACCTCAGGAGTCTCTTCGAGGCTTGGCAGGGCAAAAGGAACGCTTCTCGAGGTGAGTCGGGAGACCCAGGTCCCTTTCCAGTAGCCCACAGGGATACTGGGATTCCTGTCAATGTTCAAGAGGAGTCAGGCTCCGTCAAATTTTTGAAGCAGTGAGCTCTGCGTGCCTCTCGAGGTGTCAGAGGCATGTGAGGCATTCCGTCGAAAGGAGTCGGGGACCTAGTGCTTTCTCTAGGGACTTCCACAGGGGATCAAGGTGGTGCAGACATCCCTTCAGCTTGTGAGATGGAAAGACTAGACTGTTATTCAAGCCACTGCAAGGAAACCCGGCCTCCTTTCGAGTCAGGGCTTCTCGGTGTATTATGCCCATTGAGGCAGCAATCTCAGGGTCCCTCCTCATACACTATTGCTGAGAGAAGCCTCCTCTTGAGGGGCTTGTGGAAAGGTGGCCTACGTCTTGAGTCTAAGCCAGGGAATCAGCTCTCATGCTCGAGGCAATTTGGGGGTACACGGAGCAGTCCCTCGAGTTGCTCTGCTGAACTTGGTACTTCCTCTCTAGACTTGGCCCGTTGTTCTCGGGAACCTCTGGAGTTGCACTTAAGGGAGTCTCAGCCTCAGGTCGTGTTTGATGGGGAACGGGGATGGCTCTGGAAGTCAATGCAGGGGAAGCGGGCCTCATCTCGAGTTGATTATGGGGCCCATGGAGCTCCTTCGCGATGCTGGTGTGACCTCAGGGTCCCTCTCTACTTGTGACAGTGTTTTTTGCGGACTGTCTCGACATCGACATCCAATCAAGCAAGTCGAGGCGCCTGACATGTTTCAGGGGGCTCACGGAAATGCTCTGCATGCAGTGCAGGGGAATCGGCCTCATCTCGCTTGGAGGGGGAAGTCTCTCATGGTTTTTCTCGAGTTGCGAGCGGGGACCTGTGGGGTACATTCTCGACTTACGGCGGGGATGGCCCTTCAACCCTCGTGTTAGTTCAACGAAGTCAGGACTCCTGTCGAGTTACGAGGGACACCTCAGGAGTCTCTTCGAGGCTTGGCAGGGCAAAAGGAACGCTTCTCGAGGTGAGTCGGGAGAACCCAGGTCCCTTTCCAGTAGCCACAGGGATACTGGGATTCCTGTCAATGTTCAAGAGGAGTCAGGCTCCGTCAAATTTTGAAGCAGTGAGCTCTGCGTGCCTCTCGAGGTGTCAGAGGCATGTGAGGCATTCCGTCGAAAGGAGTCGGGGACCTAGGGCTTTCTCTAGGGACTCCACAGGTGGTGCAGACATCCCTTCAGCTGGTGAGATGAAAGACTAGACTGTATTCAAGCCACTGCAAGGAAAGCCGGCCTCCTTTCGAGTCAGGGCTTCTCGGTGTATATGGGCCCACATTGAGGCAGCAATCTCAGGGTCCCTCCCTCATAACCTATTGCTGAGAGAAGCCTCCTCTTGAGGGGCTTGTGGAAAGGTGGCCTACGTCTTGAGTCTAAGCCAGGGAATCAGCTCTCATCTCGAGGCAATTTGGGGTACAGTCCGGAGCAGTCCTCGAGTTGCTCCAGAGGACTGCTGAACTTGGTACTCCTCTAGACTTGGCCCGTTGTTCTCGGGAAACCTCTGGAGTTGCCTAAAGGGGAGTCAAGCCTCAGGTCGTGTTTTGATGGGGAACGGGGGATGGCTCTGGAGTCAATGCAGGGGAAGCGGTGGGGCCTCATCTCGGAGTTGATCATTGGGGCCCATGGTGAGCTCCTTCGCCGATGCTGGTGTGACCTCAGGGTCCCTCTCTACTTGTCGGACAGTGTTTTTGCGGACTGTCTCGACATCCATCAAGCAAGTCGAGGCTCCTGACATGTTTCAGGGGGCTCACGAAATTGCTCTGCACATGCAGTTGCAGGGGAATCGGGCCTCATCTCGCTTGGAGGGGAAGTCTCATGGTTTTTCTCGAGTTGCGGCGGGGACCCTGGGGTACATTCTCGAACTTACGGCGGGGATGGCCCTTCAAACCCTCGTTCAATGTTCAAGAGGAGTCAGGCTCCGTCAATTTTTGAGCAGTGAGCTCTGCGTGCCTCTCGGCGTGTCAGAGGCATGTGAGGCATTCCGTCGAAAGGAGTCGGGGACCTAGGGCTTTCTCTAGGGACTCCACAGGTGGTGCAGACATCCCTTCACCTTGTGAGATGAAAGACTAGACTGTATTCAAGCCACTGCAAGGAAATCCCGCCTCCTTTCGAGTCAGGGCTTCTCGGTGTATATGCCCATTGAGGCAGCAATCTCAGGGTCCCTCCCTCATACCTATTGCTGAGAGAAGCCTCCTCTTGAGGGGCTTGTGGAAAGTTGGCCTACGTCTTGAGTCTAAGCCAGGGAATCAGCTCTCTTCTCGAGGCAATTTGGGGTACACGGAGCAGTCCTCGAGTTGCTCTGCTGAACTTGGTACTCCTCTAGACTTGGCCCGTTGTTCTCGGGGAACCTCTGGAGTTGCCTAAAGGGAGTCAAGCCTCAGGTCGTGTTTGATGGGGAACGGGGATGGCTCTGGAGTCAATGCAGGGGAAGCGGGCCTCATCTCGAGTTGATTTGGGGCCCATGGAGCTCCTTCGCGATGCTGGTGTGACCTCAGGGTCCTCTCTCTACTTGTGACAGTGTTTTTGCGGACTGTCTCGACATCCATCAAGCAAGTCGAGGCTCCTGACATGTTTCAGGGGGCTCACGGAATTGCTCTGCATGCAGTGCAGGGGAATCGGGCCTCATCTCGCTTGGAGGGGAAGTCTCATGTTTTTCTCGAGTTGCGGCGGGGACCTGGGGTACATTCTCGACTTTACGGCGGGGATGGCCCTTCAACCCTCGTGTTTGTTCAACGAAGTCAGGAGTCCTGTCGAGTTACGAGGGACACCTCAGGAGTCTCTTCGAGGCTTGGCAGGGCAAAAGGGACGCTTCTCGAGGTGAGTCGGGAGACCCAGGGTCCCTTTCCAGTAGCCACAGGGATACTGGATTCCTGTCAATGTTCAAGAGAGTCAGGCTCCGTCAATTTTGAAGCAGTGAGCTCTGCGTGCCTCTCGAGGTGTCAGAGGCATGTGAGGCATTCCGTCGAAAGGAGTCGGGACCTAGGGCTTTCTCTAGGGACTACTCCCACAGGTGTGCAGACATCCCTTCACCTTGTGAGATGAAAGACTAGACTGTATTCAAGCACTGCAAGGAAACCCGGCCTCCTTTCGAGTCAGGGCTTCTCGGTGTATATGCCCATTGAGGCAGCAATCTCAGGGTCCCTCCTCATACCTATTGCTGAGAGAAGCCTCCTCTTGAGGGGCTTGTGGAAAGGTTTTGGGTACACGGAGCAGTCCTCGAGTGCTCTGCTGAACTTGGTACTCCTCTAGACTTGGCCCGTTGTTTCTCGGGGAACCTCTGGAGTTGCCTAAAGGGAATCAAGCATCAAGGTCGTGTTTGATCAGGAGAACTGGGGATGGCTCTGGAGTCAATGCAGGGGAAGCGGGCGGCCTCATCTCGAGTTGAAATTTGGGGACCCCATGGACTCCTTCGCGATGCTAAGTGTCGACCTCAGGGTCCCACTCTACTTGTGACAGTGTTTTTTGCGGACTGTACTCGACTTACATCAAGCAAGTAGAGGCTCCCTGACATTTTTCAGGGGGCTCACGGAATTTGCTCTGCAATGCATGTGCACGGGAATCGGGCCCTCATCTCGCTTGGGAGGGGGAAAAGTCTCTTTGTTTTTTTTTCGAAGTGTTGCGGCGGGGACCTGGGATACATTCTCCCGACTTACGGCGGGGGAATGGCCCTTCAAAACCCTCGTGTTTGTTCAACGAAGTCAGGAGTCCTGTCGAATTACGCGGAGTACACCTACTGGAATCTCTTCGAGGCTTGGCAGGGCAAAATGGGACGGAGCTTCTCGAGGTTGAGTCGGGGTGCACCAGGGTCCCCCTACCAGTATCCACTATGGATACTGGGATTCCTGTCAATATATTCAAGGAGGAGTCAGGGCTCCGTTCCAAATTTTGAAGCAGTGAGCTCAGCGTGTTCTCGAGGTGTCAGAGGCATTGAGGCATTCCGTCGACAGGAGGCTGGGGACCTAGGGCTTTCTCTAGGGACTCCGACAGGTGGTGCAGACATCCCTTCACCTTGTGAGATGAAAAGACTAGACTCGTATTCAAGCACTGGGGCAAGGAAACCCGGCCTCCTTTCGAGGTCAGTGCTATCTCGGTGTTATATGGCCCATTGAGGCCAGCAATCTCAGGGTCCCTCCTCTATACCTATTTGGTGAGAGAAGCCTCCTCTTGAGGGGCTTGTTAGGAAAGGTGTGGCCTACGTCCTTTGAGTCAAAGCAGGGAATTCAGCTCTCATTTCGAGGCAAAATTTGGGGGGTACACGGGCATTCCCCGGTAGCTCTGCTTTTAAAACCCGGAATTTTCTTGACTCGGCACGTAGTTCTGGGGAAAAGTTTTGGAGTTTCCAAAGGGAGTTAAAATACTGTTTGTGTTTTATGGGGGGAAAGGGGGATGGCTCTGTGTAAATTTTGGGAAGTGGGGCCCCATATCGGGGGGGGTTTTGATTTGGGTTTTTACATGGAGCTCTTCGCAAAAGTGGTGTGAAACAGGGTCCCCCCTTTTTGTGACAGGGGTTTTGGGGGTTGTTCGAGATCCCTCATGCAAGTCGAGGTTTGACATTTTTTGGGGGGGTCAGGAATTGCTCTGCACGAAATTTAGGGAAAAAAAGGGGCCCCAAACTCGTTGGGGGGTGGATGTCTTCGGTTTTCTCCCGTTGCGGCGGGGGCCCCGGGGTACCTTCTCGAGGGTTTCGGGGGGGGGGCCTTCAACCCCCGTTTTTTTTCAGCGCCTAGGGTTTTGTTGGTTAGAAGGGGCACCTCAGGGAAACTCCCTTTGAGGCTTTGGGAGGGGGAAAGGGACGCTTCTCGAGTTTAGGCCCCGAGAAAACCGGCGCCCTTTCCATTAGCCCCGGTTTTACTGGGGGTTTCCCGTCAAAGTTTTAAGAGGATTAGGCACAGTTTACCCCTTTTTAAGCAGTGGAAGCCTTTCGTGCCTCTTGGTTGTTAGAGGCATGTGAGGAAATTTCGCCGAAAAAAAATCAGGGACCTAGGGGTTTCTTAGAGATTTCCCGGGGATGCACACATCCCCTTTTCCAAAGTGAGATGAAAGATGAAATCAGTTTCAAAAACCCCTGCAAGGAAACCCCGCTCCTTTCGAGTCGGGAAATTTCCCGGTTTTTGTAAAGCCACTTTAGGCAGCCAAAATTTAGGGTCCCCCCCTCATAACCCATTGCGAGGAAGCCTCCTGTTGAGGGCCCTTTTGGAAAGTTGGCCCCGTCTTGTGTCTAAGCCCCGGGAAATTTTTTTTTTATCCCCGAGGCAATTTGGGGTACCGGAGCATTCCCCGGGGTTGCTCTGCTGGGAAATTGGTAATTTCCCCTTTGGGTTGGGACGTCTTTTCGGGGAAGTCTGGAGTTGCCTTAAAGGAGTTTTAAGCCCATTGGAAAGTTTTTTTGGGGGAAAGGGGGATGGTAAAGGGGGTTTAAAGCAGGGGAAGCGGGGCCCCATCTCGTGTTGAAATTTTTTTTTACATGGAAAATTTTTCGCTTATGCGGTGTGACCCCAATGTCCCCCAATTTCTTTTGGGCAGTTTCTTGCAGTTGTATCGAGATCCTTTAAGCAAGTCGAGGCTTTCCCGACAAGTTTATGGGTAACACTGTTTGCTCTGCTGCAGTACAGGGAAAACGGGCCCCCCATCACGCGGGGGGGAGGCTCACGGGGGTTTTTTTTCGAGTTGCGGCGGGGGGCTGGGGTTTCATTTTCGAGTTTTCAGCGGGGGGTGGCCTTCAACCCCCGTGTTTTTTTCAGCGACGTCGAATCCTCTCGGTTTTTAGGGACCCCCTCAGAATCTTTCGTTAGGGCCAGGGCCAAAAGGAAGCTTGTTTTGTGAGGAGGGACCCGGGCCCTTTCCGTTGCACATGGATACGGTATTCCCCGTTTAAAAAATTTAAGGGGGAGTCAGGGGGGTCTCCCTTTTGAAAAAAGTGGCTCTGTGTGCCTTTTCGAGGTGTCGGGCATTGGGGAGGAAATTGCGTCGAAATGATTCGGGGACCCAGCGCTTTTTTCTAGGGAAATACAACCCGGGGGTGCAGGGGCCCTCCCTTCACCTTTGGAGATGAAACAGGGCCCGTGTTCAAAACCACTGGGAAGTAAAACCTGGCCTCCCCCTTTGGTTTGGGCCCTTTTGGGTTTTAATATGCCCCTTGGGCAGCAACCTCAGGGTCCCACCCCCCCTTTCCTATTGCTGAAGGGGAGGCCTTCTCTTGGGGGCTTATGGAAAGTTTGGGCCCAATTTTTGAGTCTAAGGGCCCGGGGAAAATCAGCTTCCCCTTTCCCAGGGGAATTTGGGGTTAAAGGAGAATTTTCCCCGAGGGGCTTTTGGTGAACCTTGGGATTCCTTTTAGACTTGGGGCCCTTGTTCTCTGGGAACATCTGAAGTTGCCCAAAGGGAGTCAAAACCCCAAAAGGGCGTGTTCGATGGGGGGGGGGGGATGGCTCTTTGGGGTCAAAGCAAAGGGGAAAACAGGCTTTAAACTTGGTTTTTAAATTTGGGTTTAAAGGGTTTACTGTGCCCTTGTGGTGTGATCTCAGGGTTTTCCCTCAAATTTTTGAAAAGTGTTCCGCAATTTTCCGAGGGTCCATCAAGCAAAACGGGCCTGAACGTTTCATGGGGATCCGGAATTGCTCTGCATTTCAGTTTCAGGGGAAAGGGGCCTCATTCACCTGGAGGGGGAAATCTCATGGTTTTTTCCCAGTTGCACCCGGGGAACCCCGTTACTTTTTCGAGTTAGGGGGGAAGGCCCCCGGGCAACCTTTGTGTTTGTTCGGGGACGTCAAAGGATTCCTGTCAGTTTGGGGACACCCCCGGAATTTTTCTTCGAGGTTGTCAGGGGAAGCGGGGCGCTTCTCAAGGGTGAGGGGGTTTAGACCCAGGGGGGGCCCCCCCCCCTTTTTAGTAAGCCCCAGGGGGTTTCTTTGGGATTCCCGTCAATTTTTCAAAGAAGGTTTAGGCCCCCTCACCTTTTGAAGCAGTGAGTTTTTGCGTGCCTTCCCAAATGTTAGAGGCTTTTGGGGCTTTCCGTCGAAGGAGTCGGGGAAATTGGTTTTCTTAGGGATCCAAGGTGATGCAGAAAAACCTTAAATATGAGGTGTAGATGAGGCCCGTTCCCAAGGAATTTCAAAGGAAAAAAACCCGTCCTTCTTTCAAGTCGGGGTTTCGGTGTATAAGCCACTTTAGGCAGCAATCTCAGGGGGCCCCCACTATAACTATTGTGAGGGAAACCCCCAATTGAGCTGATTGTGGGAAAATTGGCTTTGTCTTTAGTCTAAGAAGGGAATTTGTGTCATCTCGAGGCATTTTGGGGCCCCCCCCCCGGAGAAATTTCCCCGGGGTTGCTTGCTGAACTTGCATTCCTCTAGGGCCGGCAGGTTGTTTTCGGGGAACTTCTGGATTTTCCTAAAGGGGGTTTAAACCCCTGGTCATTTTTATGGGAATTTTGGGATGTCTCTGGAGGGCAATGCAGGTGTGCGGGGCCCCATCTCCAGTTGTTTGGGGGACCCTGGGCCCCTTCCCCCATGCTGGGGTGACCTTTAGGGGGGCCCCCCTCTAATTGGCTTGTTCTTCCCCAATTGTCTCGGGATCCAAACAAGTCCCAGGGTCCTGACCGGGTTTTATGGGGATCACGGAAGGCTCTGATGCCTTTCGGGTAATTTGGGCCTCATCTTGCTTGGAGGGGGACTTTAAGGTTTTTTTCGAGCTGCGGCGGGGTCCTTGGGTAAAATTTTTTCCAAAATTACGGGGGCATGGCCCCTTTAAAACCCCGTTTTTTTGTTCAGCGACGTAGGGGAAAATTTTTTTCGGTTACGGGGCACCTCCGGAATCTTTCGAGGGGTTGGCAGGGCAAAAGGGCCCCTTCTCCAAAGGGGAGGCGGGTGACCCAGGGGGCCCCTTTTTGTAGCCATTTGGGAAAACTGGAAATTTCCCGTCAATTTTTCAAGAGGAGTCAGGGGCCCCGTCAAACCCTTTTAAGCAGTGAGCTCGGGGTGCCCCTGAGGTGTCAGGGCATGTGAGGCATTCCGTCGAAAAGGGGTCCGGGGGGGCCTTTGCTTTTTCTCTTGGGAAATCCACAGGGGGGTGCAGAAATACCTTCACATCTGAATGAAAAAGGCCCGTCCTAAAATAACTGCAAGGGAAAAAAACGTCCCTTTTTTCAAGGGCAGGGGTTCTCGGTGTTTAAAAACCCCTTTAGGCAGCAAACTAGGGTTTCCCCACTCTACCTATTGTGAGGAAATCCCCTTGAGCAGATTGTGGAAATTGGCCTTTCGGGCTTGGTCTAAGCCCGGGAATCAGCTGTCATTTCGAGGGGAATTTGGGGGCCCGGGGGGATTCCCTCGAGTTGCTTGCTAAAATTGCTATTTCGCTGAAACTTGGGACGTTGTTTTTCGGGGAACCCCTGGGGGTTGCCGAAAAGGGGGGTCAAGCCTCAAAGTTGTGTTTTGGGGAAAGGGGGATGGCCCGGAGTCAATGCAGTGGAAGCGGGGTCAATTTTCGATTGATTTGTGGGGTTCCCTAGAGCTCCTTGTGATTTCTGGTTGGGCCCCGGGTCCCTCTCTTTTGTGACAGTTTTTTTTTCGGATAATCTCGACATCCATTTAAACAAATCGGGGGTCCCGACTGTTTATGGGGTTTTAGGGAATTGCTCTGCCTGAAGTGCGGGGGGAAAAGGGGCCCCCATCTGCTTGGAGAGGGAAAAATTCTTGGGTTTTTCTCGAGTTGCGGCCCCGGGCTTGGGGTACATTCTCGAGTTTTCGGGGGGATGGCCCTTAAAAAACCCTAGTGTTTGTTCAACGAACGTAAGGAGTTGTCGAGTTTACGAGTGACACCTCAGGGAGTCTCCTCGGAGGGCTTGGCAGGGGCAAAAAGGGGCGCTCCCCGAGGTGGTGTTGATGGGAGACCCAGGAGGGTCCCCTTTCTAAGTAAGCCACAGGGATACTGGGCGATTTCTGTCAATGTTGATAGGGGGAAAGTGAGGATTCAGGCTCCGTCAAAATTTGAAAAGCTGTGTGCTCTGCGAGGCCTCTCGTGGTGTCAGAGGAATGTGAGGCATCTCTGTCGGAAAGGATTCGGGTGAACCTAGGGCTGTCTCTAGGGCACCTCCACAGGTGGTGCAGGGACATCCCTTCAACTTGCGAGATGAAACGACTAGACTGTAATTCAAGCCACGGCAAGGAAACCCTGGCCTCCTTTCGAGTCAGGGCTCTCGGTTGTATATGCCCATTGAGGCTAGCAAATCTCAGAGGGTCCATCCCTCATACCTATTGCGATGAGAGAAGCCTCCTCTTGAGGGCTTGTGGAAAACTGGCCTTAAATTTTTTGTCTTAAAACCAGGGAACTGCTTCATCTCGGGCAAAATTTTGGGGTTTTTAAAGGAGCTTCTTCAAGTTGCTCTGCTAAAACTTGGGGATTTCCCTGACTTGGGACATTGTTTTTCAGGAAACCCCTGGAGGTGCCTAAAGGGAGTCAGGCCCTCCCCGTTTTTTGTTTGTGGGGGAAAGGGGAATTTGGGTCTGAAATCAAAGCCGGGGGGAAGGGGGGGCTTTTCGTGTTGATTTGGGGTCCATGGAGCTCCTCGTTTTGCTGGGGTTTACTCAGGGTCCCTCTTAATTGTGACAGTGTTTTTCGGATTGGGCTCGGGCATTAAATTTAAACAAGTCGAGGCCCCCCTGACATGTTTCATGGGGCTCACGGAATTTTCTTGCATGCGTGCAGGGGAAAACGGGCCCAACTCGCTTGGGAGGGAAGAAATTTTTCACGGTATTTTTTCGGGGGTTGCGACGGAAAAATGGGGTACAATTTCGAGTTACGGGGGAAAGGGGCCTTTTAAACCTGTGTTTGTCAGCGAAGTCAGGGCTATTTTCACTTACAAAGGGGCACCTTAAAGGGGTTTTTTTCGAGGCTTGGCAGGGAAAAAAGGGACTTTTTGGGTGAAGGGGGCGGAACCCTTTGGGGCCCTTTCCAGGGCCCAGGGATAATTGGATTCCTGTAAAAGTTAAAAGGAGTCAGGGCTCCCTTTAACTTTTGAAAGCAGTGGCTCTGCGTGCCCCTCGACGTGTCAGAGTCATGTAAGGGATCGCTTTGAAAGAAAAACGGGGACCCCCGGGCTTTCTCTAAGGACTCCAAAGGGGGGGCAGGGCATCCCCCACCCTTTTTGGAGGAAAAAAAAGAGCCCGTTTCAAGCCACGCAAGGGGGAAAAACCGGCCCCCTTTTGGTCAGGGCTTCTCCCCGGGGTTTTATGCCACTTGAGGCAAACAAATTCAGGGTCCCTCCCCCCATTCATATTGCTAGAGATGCTTCCTCCTTTAGGGGTTGTGGGAAAATTTGGGCCCACATCTTGGTCCAAGCCAGGGGGTTTAAACTTAAACTCGAGGAATTTGGGGGACACGGGCATTTTCCCGAGTAGCTTGCTGGGAAAATGGGATTCCCCTAGATCGGGCCCTTGTTTTTCGGGGGGGAAACCCCTAAGTTTCCTAAAGGGGTTAAGTACTGTTCGTGTTTTTGGGGGGAAAGGGGGGTGGGCTCTGGTGTCAATTAGGGGGAAAGGGAGGCCTCATGTCAGTTGATTTGGTGTAAAAGGGTCCTTTGCAATGTGGTGTGACCCCGGTTCCCCCTCTACTTGTGACAGTGTTCCCTTTCGGATTGTCTGAGTCCCTTATTGGGAAGTTGAGGATCGAACTTTTTTCTTGGGGGTCACGGAAATTTCTCTGCTTTCAGTTCAGGGAAAACGGGGGCCTTTATCTCCGCTTGGAGGGGGATGTCCCCCGGATTTTTCGAGTTTCGGGGGGACCGGGGGACATTTTTTCCAGTTTCGGCGGGGATGGTCCTTCAACCCCGTGTTTTTTTCGCGGTCAGTACACCCGTTGGTTCGAAGGGCAACCCAGGTTTTTCTTTGAGGCTTGGAAAGGGGAAAAAGGGACGTTCCCCGAGATGAGGCCCGAGAAAAATGGCGCCCTTTCCATTAGCCAGGTTTTATGGGATTTCCTGTCAATGTTCAAGAGGACCCTTTGACAAGTACCTTTTGAAGCGTGAGCTCTGCGTGCCCCTTGGTTGTTAGGGCCCTGTGAGGGAAATTTCGTCGGGGAAAAAAATCAGGGACCTAAAGGGGTTTCTCTAGGACTTTTCCGGGGGGGTGCAAACTTTCCCCCCACCCTGTGAGATGAAAGATGGGTTTAGTCTTTTAAGCCACTGCAAAAAAAACCCCGCCTTTCCCTTTTGAGTTCCCGGGGGTTTGGTGGGTATGCCCCTTTAGGCAGCAAATTTAGGGTTTCCTCCCTCTTTCCTATTTCTGGAGGGGAAAACCCCCTCTTAAGGGCCTTGTGGAAAATTGGCCTACGTCTTGTGTCCCAAGCCAGGGGAAATTTTCTCTCATCTCGAGGGCCCAAATTTGGGGGGAACGGGCATTCCGCGAGTTGCTCTTTCTGAATTGGTATTCTTACACTTGGCACGTCTTTTTTCGGGGAACGTCTGGGGGTTGGGCCCAAAAGGGGGTCAAGCCAAAAAGGGGCAGTTTTTTGGGGGAACCCGGGGGGTGGCTATGGGTAATGCAGGGGAAGGGGCCCATCTGTGTTTATTTTGGTGTACTGGATTCTTTTGCGATGCGGGGGTGCCTTTAATGTCCTTCATTACTTGTGCAGTGTTCTTTAGATTGGTTTGGATTCCCTCAAGCAAGTCGGGTCCTGACAAGTTTCATGGGGGGTCCTGTATTGTCTGCATGCAGTACGGGAAAAAACGGGCCCCCATTTACGTTGGAGGGGAGAGTTTTCACGGTTTTTCTCGAGTTGGGGGGGGGGGAAATGGGGGTACCAAATTTTCCCTTACGCGGGGAGGCCCTTCAACCCCCGGTTTGTTCAGCGACGTCAAACTCCTTGAGTTTCCCAGGGGAAAAACCCCAGGGAAACTTTTTTGTGCCCAAACCAGGGGGAAATTGGGGGCGGGTTGTCGATTGGGTTGGGAGGGAGACCCAGGGGCCTTTCCAGTAGCCCAAATGGATATGGTTTCCTGTTTAAAATTCAAGAGGGGGTTTAGGTTCTTTTCCCTTTTTAAGCAGTGAGTCTGTGTGCCCCTTTGAGGATTGGGCGAGGCATGTGAGGAATTGCGTCGAAAGGGGGGGTTTGGGGAAACCCAGCGCTTTCCCCAGGGGCTACCCCGGGGGGGTGCAGAATCCTTCCCCTTGTGGGGATGAAACATGAGCCAGTGTTCAAGCCAAAAGCAAGTTAAAAAACCCGGCCCCCTTTTGAGTTTTGGGGTTTTCGGTGTATATTTCCACTTGAGGCAGCAACCTCAGGGGCCCCCCCCCCCATACCTATTGCGAGAGAGGCCCCCTTTTCTTGAGAGGCCCTTTTGGAAAGTTGGGTACATCTTCAGTCTAAAACCCGGGAATCAGCTTTCCCCTTTCCGAGGGAAAATTTTGGGGTTCACGGAGTATTCTCATTTTGTATGGTGAACCTTTTGGTTTAAAATTATTTCCCCAGACTTGGCAAGGTTTTTCTCGGGGGAAAATCTGAAATTGCCTAAAGGGAAATCAAACCCCCAGGGTTTGTGTTCGATGGGGAAAGGGGGTTTTTTTCTGGTGTCAAGTAAAGGGGGGGCAGGCCTCATCTTGGTTTTAAAAAAGGGGTACTTTGGTCTACTGCCGATTCTGGTTTTGAACCAGGGTCCCTATAATTGTGACAGTGTTGCTGCACTTTTTCTCGAGATCCTTAAACAAGTCGAGGTTTCCCGACACGTTTCATGGGGGTTTTCCCGGAAATTTCTCGCATGCAGGAAAGGGGGAAAGGGGGCCCCAAATTTACCTGGAGGGGGAAAATTCATGGTTTTTCTCGAGTTGCAGCGGGAAAATAGGTTCATTCTCGGTTTTTGGGGGGAAAGGGAAAGTCAACCCTCGGTTTGGGTTTAGCGACGCCCCGGATTTTCCCGTCGGGGTTACGAGGGGCACCAACGGAATTTTCCCTTTGAGGCTTGTCGGGGAACGGGACGTTCTCAAGATGGGGCGTGGGGACCCCGGGGCCCCCTTTTAGTAGCCCCCAGGGGTACTGGTTTTTCCCGTTTAATGTTTTAAGGAAGGGCAGGGGCCCCCCCACCTTTTTAAAAAAGTGGTTCTGCGTTTCCTTTTCCAAAATTTTTAGGGCATGTGAGGGCCCTTTTCCCTCCCCCCCCAAGGAAAAATCCGGGGACTTGGTCTTTCTTAGGGGGCTCCCAAGGGGGTGCAGGGCATCCCTTCACCTTCTGGGAGGGTTTTAGGGCCTGTCCTAAAGTAATGCAAGGAAACCCGTCCTTCTTTCAAGTCCGGGCTTCTCGGTGTATAAGCCACTTTTGGCAGCAAAAAACGCGTCCCCCACTCCCTTCCTATTTTGAGAGAAAACCTCCAAATTGAGCGGATTTTTGGAAAAATTGGCCTACGTCTTGGTCTAAGCCGGGGAAACAGCTGCATCTCGAGGGGAAAATTTTGGGGGACACGGGGGGATTCCTCGAGTTGCTTGCGAACTTGTTTTCCCCTAGAACCCGGCAGGTTGTTCTCGGGGGGAAATTTGGTTTGGGCCCAAAGGGGGTAAGCCAATGGGGTTTTTTTATGGGGAATTGCGGGGTGTCTCGGAGTAAAAGCAGGTGAAGGGGGGGCCCCATCTCCAGTTGGTTTTTGGGGGACATTTGGGTCCTTCCCGATGCTGGTTTTTGGACCCCAGGGTTCCCCCTTAATTGTGACAGTTTTTCCGAAATTGTCTCGAGATAAACAAAACGAGGCTTACCGTTTCATGGGGATAAGGAAATTTCTCTGCTGCACGCAGGGTTTTCGGGCCCCATCTTGCTTGGAGGGGGAAGGCTCAAGGGGTTTTTTTCGGCTGCGGGGGGGAAACCCAGGGTACATTTCATGTTAGGGGGGGCCCTGGCCCCTTTAAACCCCTTTTGGGTTTTTTCAGCGGGCGTCAGGATTTTGTCAAGTTACGAGGGACCCCCCGGAATTCTTCGGGCTTGGAGGGCAAAAAGGGCGTTTTCAAGGTGAGGCGGGTGGGCCCGGGCCCCTTTTTTGTAGCCATTTGGGGGGTACTGAAATCCTGTAATGTTAAGGGAGTCAGGCCCCGTCAACCTTTTTAAAGGGAGTGAGCTTGCGGCCCCTCGAGGTTTCAGAGGGATGTGGGGGGCATTCCCTCGGGAAAAGGGGCGGGGGGCCTAGCTCTTTCCTTTGGGACTCCAAGGGAAAGCAGACATACCTTCACCTTCTGGATGAAAAATGAGCCTTTTTCCTAAAATAAAATGCAAGGAAAAAAAGTTTTCCTTTTTTAAGTCAGGGCTTCTCGGTGTATAAGCACTTTAGGCGCAAACTCAGGGTCCTCATTAACCCTTTTTTCTGGGCGAAAACCCCCATTTTAGCAGAATTTTGGAAAGGGTTTGGCCAGTCTTGAGTCTAAACCAGGGAATCAGCTGTCATCTCGAGGCAATTTGGGGTACCCGGAGATTAAACTTCGAAGGTTGGGGCCTTTTTCTGGGGAATCTTTGGGGGTTTATTTTTTTTTTGGGGGGGGGGAGATTGGGGGGGGGACGGGGTTTTTTTTTCCTTTTTTTTGGGGAAAAAAAAATTTTTTTTTTTTTTTTTTTTTTTGGAAAAAAAACCAAAAAAAAATTTCCGAAAGGGAAAAAAAAAATCCAAAGCCCAGTAAAAAAAAAAAAAAAAAAAAATTTTGAAAAAAAAAAGGGGAACGAGGGATTTGGGTTAAAGGGTCAAAGCAGCGGAAAAACGGGCCTCCCTCTCGGGTTGATTTGGGGGGCCCTAGAGTCCTTTGTGATGGGTTTTGGCCTCAGGGTTCCCCCTTTTTCTTTTGGGGGGGGGGGGGGGGGGGGGGGGGGGGGGGGGGGGGGGGGGGGGGGGGGGGGGGACAGTGTTTTTGCGGATAAACCCACATTCCCCTTTAAGCAATTTGGGCCCCGGGAAAAAATTTTATGGGGTTTAGGGGAAAAGCTCTGCATTTCAGTGCAGGGGAAAAATCGGGGTTTTCTCGTTGGAGAGGGAAATCTCTTTGGGTTTTTCTCGGTTGCGGCCGGGACCCGGGGGAAAATTTTTGAGGGTTTTGGCGGGGATGGCCCTTCAACCTCGTGTTTGTTCACAGAGTCAGGACTCTGTCGAGTTTCAAGGGGACACATCAGGAGTCTCTTCGAGTGCTTTTGGTCAGGGCAAAAAGGGACGCTTCCTCCGAGGGAGTGTGTCGGGCAGGAACCCCATAGGTTCCTCTTTCCCCAGTAGCCCACAGGGATAACTGGGTTCCTGTCATTGTTCAAGAAGAGGAAGTCCAGGCTCCGTTCCAATTTTGATAGGCAGGTGAGCTCTTGCGTGCTTCTCAGGTGTCGAGGAATGTGAGGCTTTTGTCCCAAAGGAGTCTGGGACCCAGGGTTTCTCTAAAGGGTCCACAGGTGGTGCGACATCCCTTACCTTGTGAGTTGGGAAAAAAATAGGGGTGTATTTAAGCCCCTGCAAGGAAAAACCCGGTCCCTTTTGCGTTAGGGTTCTCGGTGTTAAAGACATTTTAGGGGGAGCCAAAACAGGGACCCTCCCTCATAAACCCATTGCTGAAAAGAAGTCCCCTTGAGGGGCTTGTGGGAAACTGGCCTACCCTTTTAACTCTAAGCCCGGGGGAATAGTTCATCTCGAGGCAATTTTGGGGGTTCACGGAGGAATTCTTCAATTTTCTCTGCCCAAACTTGGTATTCTCTAGACTTGGCCCCAAATTTTTTCAGGGAAAACCCCTTTGGGGGTGCCTAAAGGGGGTCAGGCCTCACGATTGTTTGATGGGGGGAAGGGGAAGGGGTCTGAAGTCCCAAAGCGGGGGAAGGGGCCTCATTCGTTGTTGGGTTTGGGGTCCCCTGGAGTTTCCCTCGCCCATTTTGGTGTGATCTCCGGGTCCCTCTTTAAATTTTGACAGTGTTTTTTTTCGGGGTTGTCTCGGGCATCAAAAAAGCAAGTCGGGGCTTTGAAAGTTTTTATGGGGTCACGGAATTGCTTGCATGCAGTGCAGGGGGAAAACGGGCCCCCATCTCGCTTTTGGAAGGGAAAAAATTTACGGTATTTCTCGAGTTGCCCACGGAAACCTGGGGTACATTCTCCCAGTTTCGGCGGGGATGGTCCCTTTTAAAAAAAGTGTTGTCAGCGACGGGGCAGGGGACTATGTCGACTTAGGGACACCAGGTGTTTTTTTTCGAGGTTGGCCCGGGCAAAGGCAATTTCGAAGGGGTTGGGGGCCCGGGGACCCCGGGGCCCTTTCCCGTTTGCCAAGGGATAAATTGGAAATTCCCGTAAATTTTCAAAAGGGGGTCAGTCTCCTTTACCTTTTGAAGCGGGGGAGTCTGCGTGCCTCTCGGGCTTGCAGAGTCATTTTAAGGCATCGTTCGAAAAAAAATCGGGGGGCCCGGGGGTTTCTCTAAAGGGGCTCCACAGGGGGGGGCAGGAAAATCCTTCAACCCTTTTGAGATGGGAAAGATGAGCCTGGTTTTTTAAAAACCACTTTCAAAGGGAAAACCCCCCCCTCCTTTAGGTCAGGGCTTTTCGGAGTAAAATGCACTTGAGGCGCAAATTCAGGGTCCCTCCCTCATCATATTGCGAGAGATGCTTCTTTTGGGGGGTTGTGGAAAGTTGGCCTACTCTTGAGTCAAAGCCAGGGAATCGCTCTCATTCGAGGCAATTTGGGGTACCGGAGCTTCCCTAGTAGCTCTGCTAAACCCGGGTATTCCTTAGACTCGGACGTTGTTCTGGGGGAACTCTGGGTTTCCAAATGGGAGTTAAGCACTGTTCGTGTTTGATGGGAATGGGGGATGGCTCTGGTGTCAATTCAGGGGAAAGTGGCCCTATGTCGATTTGATTTGGTGTACAGGGCTCCTTCGAAATGGGGTGTGCCCTCAGGGTCCCTTTACTTGTGACGGGGTGTTCTTGCGGATTGTCTCGAGATCCATCATGCAAGTCGGGTTTGACATGTTTTTTGGGGATCAGGAATTGCTCTCATGAAGTTCAGGGAAATGGGGGCCTCATCTCGTTGGGGGGGGGGATGTCTCTCGGTTTTTTCTCGAGTTTGGGGCGGGGGACGGGGGTCATTCTCCAGTTACGGCGGGGATGGCCCTTAACCCTGGTTTGTTCAGCGAGTCAGTTACTTTTGGTTACGAAGGACACCTGGAATCTCTTCGAGGTTGGAGGGCAAAAGGACGCTTTCGAGATGAGGCCAGAAAAACCTGGCCCCCTTTCCATTACCAAAGTTATACGGGGTTTCCTGAAATGTTCAAGAGGATTGGGCACAGCCCTTTTTTAGCGGAGCTCTGCGTCCCTTTGAGTTGTTAGGGGGCATGTGAGGTTTGGCAAAAAGAATCAGGTCCCTAGGGCTTCTTAGAGCTCCCCCGGGGATGCACACTTCCCTTCACCATGTGAGATAAAAGATGAGTCTTCTTCAACCCCACTGAAAGGAAACCCAGCTTTTCGAGTAGGGATTCTCGGTGTGTATGCCCTTTAGGCAGAAAAATTTAGGGTCCCTTCCTCATATCTATTGCTGAAGAACCCTCTCTTGGGGGCCTTGTGGAAAGTTCCCTGTTTTGTGTCTAAGCAGGGAATTTACTCTCATCTCGAGGTTTTTGGGGGGTCACGGAGATCCGCGTTGCTTGTAAAATTGGTATTTTAATTTGGACGTTTTTTCCGGGGAAAAGTGGGGAGTTCCCTAAAGGAGTCAAGCACTGGTCATGTTTTTGAGGGGGAAACGGGGGAGGGCTTGGAGTAAATTGCGGGGAAGCGGGCCTATCTGTTTTGTTTTGGGTTTTAAATGGAGATTCTTCGCGATGCTGGTGTGACCTCAATGTCCTCATTATTGTGACAGTGTTCTTGCAGATTGTCTCGAGCCCCATCAAGCAAGTCGAGGCTCCTGACAGTTTTGGGGGATCCTGTATTGCTCTGGCAGAAAAAAAAAAAAGTACAAAATCGGTCCCATCCGCTTGGAGGGGGGTCTCACGGTTTTTCTCGGTTGCGGCGGGGAATGGGGTACTTCTCGGTTCAGCGGGAATGGCCCTTCACCCGGTTTGTTCAGCGAGTCAGAATCCTCTGGGTTTACGGGGACCCTCGGAATCTCTTGTGCTACCCGGGCAAATGGGACGCTTGTCGATGGAGGAGGAGACCGGGGCCCCTTTTAGTCCCAAAGGGGATACTGGTTTTCCCTGTCAAAATTAAAGAGGAGTCAGATACTCTCCCTTTTGAAGCGGGGCTCTGTGTGTTTCCGGGTGTAGAGGCATGTGGGAATTGGTCGAAAGGTTTCGGGGACCTTGGCTTTCTCTGGGGGGAACATGGGGTGCGAACCCCTTCACCTTGTGGATGAAACATGACCCAGGTTCAAGCCATGCAAGTAAAACCTGGCCCCCCTTGATTAGGGCCCCTTTTCGGTGTTTTGCACTTGAGGCGAAACCCTCAGGGTCCCCCCTCATCCTATTGCTGAGGAGGCCTTTTTTTGAGGGGTTTATGGAAATTTTGGCCTACTCTTCAGTCAAAGCAGGGAATCAGCTCCCATCCCCGAGGAAATTTTGGGGGGTACACGGAGTTTTTCCGAGGTGTATGGGGGAACCTGGTATTCCTCTAGACTTGGCACGTTTTCTCGGGGAACCCTCTAAAGTTGCTAAAGGGAGTCAAGAAAGGTCGTGTTCGATGGGGAAGGGGGGAAACCGCGGTGTAATGGGGGAAAAGCAGGCCTCATCTTGGTTTAATTAGGAGTACATGGATTACTGCGCGTGTGGTGTGATCCGGTTTTCCCTCTATTTTTGTGCAGTGTTCTGACATTGTCTCGGATAAAATAAAGCAAGCGAGGCCCCCGACACTTTTTCATGGGGACCGGGAATTCTCTGATGCAGTGCGGGGAATGGGGCCTCATCTCATGGGGGGGGAAAAAGTCTATGGTTTTTCTGAATTGCAGGGGGGAAACAGGTTTTTTTCTCGAGTTATGGGGGGAAAAGGGCCGTCCCCCTCGTGTTTGTTCAGGCGTAAGGATTCCCGTCGGTTTCGAGGGACACCACCGGAATCACTTGAGGTTGTCAGGGCAAAACCCGGGGCGCTTCTCAAGATGGGGTGAGCCCGGGGCCCCCTTTTAGTGCCACAGGGATAGGTATTTGGGCAATGTTCAGAGAAAATCAGGCCCCCCCCCTTTTGAAGCAGTGAGTTTTTGCGTGCCTCTCCAGGGTTGAGGCATGTGAGGCTTTCCCTCGAAAGGAGTCGGGGATTGGCTTTCTCTGGGACCCAAGGGGTGCAGACATCCCCTTACCTTCAGATGATAGTGAGCCTTCCTAAAATAACTCAAAGAAACCCGTCCTTTTTAAATCGGGTTTCGGGTTTAAGCCCCTTTAGGCAGCAAACCAGCGTCCCTATCTCCTTTGCTGAGAGAATCCCCACTGAGCGGATTGTGGAAAAATTGGCCTACGCTTGAGTTAAAACCGGGAAACTGTGTATCCGAGGGAATTTGGGGTACACGGGCATTCCCGGTTGTCTGCTGAACTTTGGATTCCTTAGCCCCGGAGGTTGTTTTGGGGAACTTTGGGGTTGCCTAAAAGGGGTCAAAACCAATGGTCGTTTTTGATGGGGAATTGCGGAGTCTTGGGGTCAATGAAAGGGGAAGCGGGCCCTTTTCCAGTTGATTTTTTGGGGAATGGCCTCCTTCCCGATGCTGCTGTCCTCGGGTCCCCTTTAAATTTTTAAAGTGTTCTTCCGAATTGTCCGGATCCTCAATCGAGGCTCCTGACAGTTTCTGGGGTCACGGGAATTTCTCTGTTTCACTGCAGGGGAAACGGGCCCCTTTGCTTGGAAAGGGAAGACTAAGGTTTTTTTCCGACTGCGGCGGGATCCCCAGGGTCATTCTCATGTTACGGGGCTGGCCCTTCAAACCTGTGTTTGTTTGTGACGTCGGATTTTTTGTAAGTTACGGGGACCCTCGGAATCTCTCGGGTTGGAGGGCAAAAGGGGGCTTCTCAAGTGAGGCGGGGACCCGGCCCCCTTTTTGTAGATGGGTTGGAAATCCTGTAATGTTCAAGAGGAGTCAGGCCCGTCACCCTTTTTAAGCAGTGAGTCTTTCGTGCCCCTCGAGGTGTCAGGGCATGTGAGGCATTCCGCGAAAGGGCGGGGAAAATAGGGCTTTCCCCTGGGCCCCAGGGGTGCAGACATATTTTTTTAAAGTAGGTTTAAAAAAATCAAAAAAAACCCTTTTTTTCCCAACATTCTTTGTTAACCCCTTTAACAAAAATTTTTCCCCCTATCCCACTTCTCCCTTTTTAAAAATTTTATCTTATCTAACCCAAACTTCTTGAGGAAGGGCCG
>JAJLRB010001429.1:0-23309 GCA_020976825.1 Odocoileus hemionus | reverse complement strand
GTGGGTTTTTGATGGGAACGGGAATTTTTTCCCGGATCCATGCGGGAAGCGGGCCTCATCTCGTTTTTGATTTGGGCCCATGGAGCTCCTTCGAGTTGCCGTTGTGACCTCAGGGTCCCTCTCTACATGTGACAGTGTTTCTGCGACGGTCTCAGAATCCATCAAGCAAGTCGATGCTCCTGACATGTTTCAGGGGGCACACGGAATTGCTCTGCATGCAGTGCAGTGGAACGGGCCTCACTCGCTTGGAGGGGAAAGTCTCATGGTTTTTTCGAGTTGCGGTGGGGACCTGGGGTACATTCTCGACTTACGGCGGGGATGAGCCCTTTAAACCCACGTGGGTGGTATCTTACGAAGTCAGGACTACCTGTCCGAGTTCACGAGGGACACCTCAGGAGTCTCTACGAAGCATGGCAGGGCAAACAGGAACGCTTCTCTAGGTGAGTCGTGAGACCCAGTGTACCCTTTCCAGTAGGCACAGGATACTTGGGTTCCTGTCAATGTCCAAGGGAGTCAGCTCCGTCCAATTTTTTTAAGCAGTGAGCCTGCTGACTCTCGAGGGGTCAGAGGCATGTGAGCATTCCGTCGAAAGGAGTCTGGGACCTAGGGTTTTCCTAGGGGCTCCAGAGGGGGTGCAGCATCCCCTTTAACTTTGGATGAAAAACAACTGTATTGAAGCCCCTGCAAGGAAACCCCGGCCCCCTTTCGGGTCAGGGGTTCCGTATAATTTTCTCATTTAGGCAGCATCTGAGGGTCCCTCCCCATAATATTGCGGAAAAAGCCTCCTCTTTGGGGGCTTTTTGGGAAAATTCGCCTACACCTTTAGTCTACGCCCGGGGCCAGCTCTCATCTGGGCATTTTGGGTACACGGGGCATTCCTCAGGCCTGTGAACTTGGGATTCCTCTAGACTTGGCCGTTGTTCTCCGGGAAAAATCGGGGTTGCCGAAAGGGAGTCAACCTCAGGGTTTTGATGGGAACGGGAATTGCTCTGGATCCAGCAGGGAAACGGGCCTTATCTCGAGTTTTTTTGGGGGCCATGAAACCCTTTGCGATCTGGTGTGACCCCAGGTTCCCCCCCATACTGGACGGTTTTTGCGAGTTGTCTCGACATCCCCATCAAGTAAGCGAGGCCCCTGAATGTTTTATGAAGCTCACAGAATTTTCGCATGCAATAGGGAACGGCCCTCATCTCGCTGGAGGGAATCCATGGTTTTTTTCGATTGCGGGGAGACCCGTGACATTTTCGGGAACGGGGGATGTCCCTTTTAAAACCCCCTGTTTGTCTAACGAAGCAGACTCCGTCGGTTCGAGGTACACCTCAGGGGTCTCTTCGAGGTTTGGGGGTCAAAGGGACTTCACGAGGAGATTCGGGAAACCCAGGGCCCTTTTCCCAAAAGCCACAGGGATCTGGATCCTGCAATGTTCAAGAGGGGTCAGGCTCCGTCAAATTTTGAACATGAGCCTTCTGACACTCGAGGGGTTTAAGGAAGTGAGGCTTCCGCGAAAGGGTCGGAACTAGGGCTTTCTCTAGGGACTCCCACAGGTGGTGCAGACATCTCTTCACCTTGTAGATGAAAGACTACACAGTATTCAAGCACTGCCAGGGGGAAGGGGGGAGGGAGGGGGAGGGGGGGGGGAGGGGGAAGGGGTGAGGTTGGGTGGGGGGGGGGGGGGGGGGGGGGGAAAGGGAGGTGGGAAAGGGAGGGGGTGGAGAGGGGGGGGGGAAAAAAAAGGGAGAGGGGGGGGGGTGGGGAAAGGGGGGAAACCCCGGCCTACTTTCGAGTCAGGTCTTCTCGTGTATTTGCCCATTGAGGCAGCAATTTTCAGGTCCCACCCTCAAACCTATTGCTGAGAGAAGCCTCTTGCTTTGAGGGCTTGTGGAAAGTTGCCTACGTCTTCAGTCTGAAGCCAGGGACTCAGCTCTTATCTCAGAGTCAATTTTTGGGTACTCGAGCAGTCCTCGAGTTGCTCTGCTGAAGATGTATTCCTCTATGACCTGCCCGTGGTTCTCGGGGAACCTCTGGAGTTGCCTAAAGGGAGTCAAGCCCACCCCCCCCCCCCCTCAGGTCGTGTTTGATGGGGAACGTGTGGGATGGCTCTGGAGTCAATGCAGGGTAAGCGGGCCTCATCTCGAGTTGATTTGTGGCCCATGGAGCTCCTTCTTCGCAATGCTGGTGGGACCTCAGGTCCCTCTCTACTTGTGACAGTGTTTTTTTTTTGCGGACTGTCTCGACATCCATCAAGCAATCGAGGCTCCTGACATGTTTCATGGGGGCTCACGGAATTGCTCTTGCATGCAGTGCAGGGGAATCGGGGCCTCATCTCGCTTGGAGGGGGGAAGTCTCATGTTTTTTTCTCGAGTTGCGGCAGGGGACCTGGGGTACATTCTATTCTCGGACTTTACGGCGGGGATGGCCCTTCAACCCTCGTGTGTTTGTTCAACGAAGTCAGGACTCCCTGTCGAGTTACGAGGACACCTCAGGAGTCTCCTTCGAGGCCTTGGCAGGTCAAAAAATGGAACGCTATCTCGAGGGTGAGTCGGGAGACCCCAGGGTCCCTTCCAGTAGCCACAGGGATACTGGGATCCTGTCAATGTTCAAGAGGATCGTCTCCGTCAAATTATGAGAGCAGTGGAGCTCATGCGTTGCCTCTGCGAGGTGTCAGAGGCATGTGAGGCATTCCGTCGAAAGGATCGGACCGACGGCTTCTCTAGGGACTCCGACAGGTGTTTCAGACATCCCTTCAGCTTTAATGAATACTAACTGTATATCAAGCCACTGCAAAGGGAAAAACGTCCTCCTTTCGGGTCAGGCTTCTCGGGGTTATATGCCCATTTAGGGACAAACTCATGTCCCCCCCTCATACCATTGCTTAAGAAGCCTGCTCTTGAGGGGCTTGTGGAAAGTTGGCCTACGCCTTAAGTCTAAGCCAGAAATCACTCTCCTCGAGGGTAATTGGGGTCACAGAGCTTTTTCAAGTTGCTCTGCTGAAATTGGGTATTCCTCTAGACTTGCATGATTTTTTTCGGGAAAAATCGATTTTCCGAAAGGGTCAACCCAGGCGTGTTTGATGGGAACGGGAATTTTTCTGGATCCATGCAGGGAAAAGGGCCCTCATCTCATTATTTGGGGTCCATGGGGCTCCTTTTCGATGCTGGTGAACCTCAGGTCCTCTCACTTGTGACTGATTTTGCGGGTTGTTCACTTCCGCAAGCGTCAGGCCCCTGACAGTTTCATGTTTCTCACGGAATTCTCGCATGCAATGCGGGGAAACATCCTCACCGCGGGGTGGGAAGGCCATGGTTTTTTTTCGAGTTTTTCGGGTGGATCCGGGTACATTCTCGAGTTACGGGGGGTGGCCTTCAACCCCGTGTTTGTTCAACGAAGTCAAGACTCCTGTCGAGTTAAAGAGGGAAAACCTCAGGAGTCTCTTCGAGGGTTTGGGAGGGGAAAAGGGGCCTTCTCGAGGTGAGTCTGGAGACCCAGGGTTTCCCTTTTAATAGCCCGGATACGGGATTCCAGTAATTTCAAAGGAGCAGTTCCAACCAATTTTTAACAGTGACTCTGCTGACCTCGAGGGGTCAGGGCTGTGAGGCATTCCGTCAAAGGATCGGGGACCTGGTTTTCTCTAGGGGGCCCCGAGGGGGTGCAACATCCCTTTAAATTGTAAATGAAAGACTAGACTGTATGAAGCCACTGCAAGGGAAAACCCGGGCCCCCTTTCGGGTCAGGGCTTCTCGGTATATAGCCATTAGGCAGCAACGAGGGTCCCTCCCCCATAACATTGCTGAAGAAGCCTCCTCTTGAGGGGGTTTTGGAAAATTCCCTACCCTTGAGCTACGCCAGGGACTCAGCTCTCACCGAGGGTATTTTGGGTACACGGCCATTCCTCAGTTTTCTCTGCGAACTTGTATTCCTTAGACTTGGGGCCCTTTTTCTCCGAAAAACTCTGGGGTTGCCGAAAGGGAGTCAAGCCTCGGCTGTTTGATGGGGAACGGGAATTTCCTGGGGTCCATGCAGGGAAAAAGGCCCCATCTGAGTGATTTGGGGGCCTGGGCTCCTTTGCATGCTGGTGTAACCTCGGTCCCTCTCTACTTGTGACAGGTTTTTCGGATTTTTTCGACATCCGCAAGCAACGAGCCCCTGACAGTTTTAGTTGCTCACGGGAATGCTCTGCATGCAAGCAGGGGAAAAAGGGCCCCACTCGCTGGGGTGGGGGGCTCATGGGTTTTTTCCCCAGTTGCGCTGGATCTTGGGGGACATTCTCGAGTTACGGCGGGGATGGCCCCTCAAAACCCTCGTGTTGGTTCAACGAATTCAGGACTCCTGTCGAGTTACGAGACACCTCTGGAGTCTCCTTCGGGCTTGGCAGGGACAAAAGGAACGCTTCACGATGGTGAGCCGGGAGACCCAGGGTCCCTTTCCAGTACCACAGGGATACTGGATTCCTGTCAATGTTCAAAGAGGAGTCAGGCTCCGTCAAATTTTGAAGCAGTGACTCTGCGTGCCTCTCGAGGAGTCAGAGGCATGTGAGGCATTCCGTCGAAAGAGTCTGGGGACCTAGGCTTTCACTAGGGACTCCACAAGGTGGTGCAGACATACCTTCAGCTTGTGGGATGATAGACTAAACTGTATCAACAAGGCAACTGCAAGGAAAGCCGGGCCTCGCTTTCGAGTCAGGGCTTCTCGTGTGGATAAGCCCATTGAGGCTAGCAATTCTCAGGGTCCACACTCCCACATGATCTATTGCTGAAAGAACCTCTCTCTTGAGGGGCTTGTGGAAAGTGGCCTACTTCTTGAGTCTAAGCCACGGAGTTCCCAAAAAAAGCATCTCATCTCGAGGGAATTTTTTTACACGGGGCATTCCCCATTGCTCTGCGAAAATTGGTATTCCTCTAGACTTGGCACGTGTTCTCCGGAAAACTCTGGGGTTGCCCAAAGGGATCAGCCTCAGGGCGTGTTTGATGGAACGGGGGAAATTTCTCTGGATCCATGCAGGAAACGGGGGTTATTCCCAGTTTATTTGGGGGCCAGAAGCTCCTTTGCGTGCGGTGACCCAGGTTTCCCCCTATACTTGGACTGTGATTTTTCGATTTCCGACATTTCCTCAAGTAAGTCGAGGGCCCCCGCATGTTCATGAAGCTCACGAATTACTCGCATGCAAAGCAGGGGAACGGCCCCATTCGCGGAGGGGAAGTCCAGGTTTTTTTCTCGAGTTGCGGGGGAGACCCGAGTACATTCTCGATAAAACCGGGGGTGTCCCTTCAACCCCGTGTTTTTTCTAACGAAGTCAGGACCCTGTCGGTTTTGAGGGACAAAACCCCAATCCTTTGAGGGTTGGGAGGTCAAAAGGGGTGCTTCAAAGAGGAGATTCGGGGAAAACCCCGGGGCCCCTTTCCAATAGCCACAGATTCTGGGGTTCCCGTCAATGTTCAAGAGGAGTCAGGGCCGCAAAAATTTGAAGCAGTGACTCTTTCCCCGACACTCGAGGGGGCGAGGGAAGTGAGCATTCCGTCGAAAGGGGTCGAGACATAGGGGGCCCCTCTAGGGACCCACAGGTGGTGAAAACCCTTTTTCCCTTTTAACTTGTGAGATAAAAACTACCTGCATACAACCACCAAAAACCCGCCCCTTTTGCGTCAGGGCTTCTCATGTAAGCCCAAGAGGGAGCAATCCAGGTCCCCTCCCTCATACCTTTGTTTTGAGAACCCTTCTGGGGCTTGTGGAAATTTGGCCCACGACTTGAGTTTAAGCCCGGGGAAACACTCTCATCTCGAGGGGAAATTTGGGTACACGGCGCATTCCTCAGTTGCTCTCGAACTTTGGGATTCCCAGACTTGGGACGTTGTTTTTCCTGGAAACCTCTGGAGTGGGCCCAAGGGTCAACTTCAGGGCGTTTTGATGGGGAATGAGGGATGGCTCGGATCAAAGCAGGGGGAAGGGGGGCCCCCCACTCGATTTATTTGGGGTCCATGGAGCTCTTTCGCAATGCTGGGGGGCCATGCCCCCTCTACTTTTGACAGTGTTTTTGCATTGGGCTCGACACCATAAGCAAGTCGAGGGGCCCCGACATGATTCAGGGGCCCCACGGGGAATTTCCTGCAGCAGTGCAGGGGAATCGGGCCCTCCGTTGGGGGGGAAGTCTCATGGTTTTTTTTTTTATTGCGGGGGGGTCCTGGGAACATTTTCGATTAAGAGGGGATGGCACTTCAACCCTCGTGTTTGTTCAACAAGTCGGACTCCGCGAGTTACGAGGGACCTTCAGGATCCTTCAGGGTTGGCACAAAAGGGATGCCTCTGACGTAGCGGGGGAAACCCCGGGGCCCATTCCAGAGCCACAGGATATGGATTTTCCCCAATTTCAAAAGGGAAACAGGGTCCGTCAAAATTTTTAAGCATGAGCTCTACGTGCTCTCAAAATGTCAGAGGCATGTGAGGCATTAGTCAAAAGGAGTCGGTGAACTAGGGCTTTCTCTAGGGGCTCCCCCATTGGGGCAAACATACTTCAAATTTTAGATGAAGACAGACTGTATTCAAGCCACGCAAGGAAACACGTCCTCCTTTTGGTCAGGGCTTTTCGGTAATGCCCTTTAGGCAGCAACTCATGGCCCCCCCCTCAACCCCATTTGTTAGAGAACCTGTCTTTAGGGGGTTGTGGAAAGTTTGGGCCACCCTTAAATAACCAAAACACTCCATCTCAGCTATTTGGTGTGCACGAGCATTTTTCAAGTTGCTCTGCGAACTTGGATTCCCTAACTTGGCATGTGTTCCGGAAAACCTGGAGTTTGCCGAAATGGATCAACCTCAGTCGTGTTTGAAAGGGGAACGGGAAAAATTTTCCGGGGTCCATGCAGGGAAACGGGGCCCATCTCGAGTTTGATTTGGGGTCATGGACTCCTTTGCATGCGGGGTAACCTCAGGGGCCCCCTCTACTTTACTGTTTTTTGCGATGTCTCACTTTCCCTCAAGCAAGTCGAGCCCTGACTTTTCATGTTGCCCCCACGAATTGCTCTGCATGCAATGCAGGGGGAAAGGCCCATCTCGCGGAGTGGGAAGGGTCATGGTTTTTCTCGAGTTGCGGGTGGGTCCTGGGTACATCTCGAGTTACCGGGATGGCCCCCTTTAACCCCGGTTTGTTTACAAGTCAGACCCTGTCGAGTTAGAGGAACACCTCAGGAGTCCTTTGGGCTTTTGGCAGGGCAAAAGGGACACTTCTCGAGGGGATCGGAGACCCAGTTCCTTTCCAAAGCCACGGATACTGGGGTTCCAGTAAGTTCAAGAGGAGTCAGGTTCCAACCAATTTTAAGCAGTGAGCCCGTGAAATTCCCCGGTGTCAGAGGCATGTGAGGGATTCCCTCGAAAGAGTCGGGGGCCAGGGTTTTCTCAGGGCTCCAGAGGGGGTGCAGACACCCTTCAAACTTTTAAATGAAAACTAACTGTATTGAAGCCACTGCAAGGAAACCCCGGGGGCCCTTTCGGGGGCGGGCTTTTCTATTATGCTCATTTAGCAGCAATCTAGGGGCCCTCCCTCAAACTATTGCTGAGGAAGCCTCCTCTTGAGGGGGTTTTGGAAAGTTCGCCACACCTTAGTCTAACCCAGGGACTCAGCCTCCTCGAGGGTATTTTGGTACACGGCGCATTTCCCCGAGTTTTCTCGCTAACTTGGTATTCCCCTAGACTGCACGTTTTTTCCGGAAAATCTGGATTTGCCGAAAGGAGTCAAGCCTGTCGTGTTTTATGGGGGAAAGGGGGGGAATTTTCTCTGGATCCATGCAGGGAAACGGGCCTATCTCGAGTTAATTTGGGCCATGGAGCTCCTTTGCGATGTGGTGTAACCTCAGGGTCCCTCTTACTTGTGACAGTGTTTTCGGTTGTCTCGACACCTCAGAATCGAGGGGCCCCCGAAATGTTTTATGGTCCAGGGAATTCTCGCAGCAATGCAGGGGAACGGCCTCATCTCGCTGAGGGGAAGGCTCATGGTTTTTCCGAGTTGCGCGGACTTGGGACATTCCAGTTACGGCGGGATGGCCCTTTAACCCTCGTGTTTTTTTAAAAGAATCAAGGGCTCCTTTTGAGTTACGAGGAAAACCTCAGGGGTCTCTTCGAGCTTGGGGCAAAAGGGAACCCTTTTCCCAGGTGGGGGGGGGGAACCCAGGTTCCCTTTCCCTAGCCACAGGGGTCTGGAAATTCCGTAATGTTCAAGAGATCAGGTTTCCTCCAATTTTGAACATGATCTGCTGACTCTCGAGGGGTCAGAGATGTGAGCATTCCTGAAAAATCGGACCTAGGTTTTTTTTAGGGGCTCCAAGTGGTGCAGAATCCCCTTTAACTTTGAGATGGAAAACTAGACATTAAGCCACTGCAAGGAAACCCGGCCTCCTTTCGGTCAGGGGTTCTCGGTAATATGCCATTAGGAGCAATTTTAGGGGCCCCCCTCAAACTATTTCTGAAGAACCCCCCTTTGAGGGGGTTTGGAAATTTTCCCACCTTTATCTGCCAGGAACCCCGCTTCCCTCCGAGGCATTTTGGGGGACAAAGCGCATTCCTCGAGTTTTCCCGAACTTGGTATCCTCTAGACTTGGGACGTGTTCTCCCCCGGAAAACTCTGGGTTTCCGAAAGGGAGTCAACCCTCAGGCGTGTTTTTGGGAAGGGGAATGCTCTGGGGTCCATGCAGGGAAACGGGCCTTATCTCGAGTTTTTTTGGGGGCCATGAAACCCCTTTGCATGCTGGTGTACCCCAAAGGTTTCCCCCATATTTGACGGTTTTGCATTGTCTCGCACCACAAGAAGTCGAGGCCCTGACATTTTCAGGCTCACGAATTCTCTCTGCAATGAGGGGGAACGGGCCTCATCTCCGGAGGGGAAGTCTCATGTTTTCTCCCAGTTTCGGGGGGGCCGATTTCATTCTCGATTACCGGGGATGCCTTCAACCCCGTGTTTTCAACGAAGTCAGGAACCCCGTCGGTTACGAGGGGCACCCAGGGGTCCTTCGAGGGTTTGGGAGGCAAAAGGGGGTGCTTCCGAGGAAATTTGGAACCCAGGGCCCTTCCAGTGCCACAGGTATTTATTCCCTTCAATTTCAAAAGGATCAGGTCCGTCAAATTTTTTAAGCAGTGACTCTTCCTGCCCCAAATGTCAGAGGAAAATTTAGGGTTCCGTCAAAGGATCGGGAACTAGGGCTCCTCTAGGGACCCCAGGGGGTGAAAACCTTTAAATTGTGAATGAAAGACTAACTGATCAACCACTGCAGGAAACCCGCCTCCTTTCGGTCAGGCTTCTCGTTATAAGCCCTGAGGAGCAATCTCAGGGGCCCCCCCTCATACCTATTGTTAGAGAACCCTTTTTGGGGGCTTTGGAAATTTTTCCTACGCTTATTTTTAAACCCGGGAATCAGCTCCATCCGAGGGAAATTTTGGGGTCACGGGCATTTTTCAGTTGCTCTGCGAACTTGGATTCCTCTAGACTTTGGGAGTTTTTCTCGGAACCCTGGATGGGCCCAAGGGGGCAAGCTTTCGGATTTGATGGGAAGGGGGATCTCTGGATCAAACAGGGGAACGGGCCTCTCTCAGTTTTTTTTTGTGGGCCATGGACTCTTTGCAAAGCTGGGTGCCTCAGGTCCCTCTCTCTTTGACGTGTTTTGCATTTCCCCGACATCCTCAACAATCGAGGCCCCTGCATGTTTTATGGGGGTCACGAATTGCTCGCCTGCATGCAGGGAATGCCCCATCTCGCTGGGGGGGAAACTCATGGGTTTTTTTCGAGTTGCGGCGGGGGGCCCGGGGGAAAATTTTCGATTACGCGGGATGGCCTTTAACCCTCGGTTTTTTTAACAAGTCAGACTCCTGTCGATTTTCGGGGCACTCAGGAGTCTCTTCGAGGCTTTGGCGGCCCAAAAAGGGGGCTTCTCGAGGATCGGGGGACCCAGGGGCCCTTCCATAGCCACAGGGGGACTGGGATTCCTAAAATTTTTAAGAGGGTCAGGTCCCAAAATTTTTAAGCATGAGCTCTCGGCTCTCAAAGTGTCAGAGGGATGTGACATTCGTCAAAAGGGGTCGGGAACTAGGGTTTTTTCTAGGGGTCCAATTTGGGGCAAACATTCTTCAACTTGGAAATGAAGACAAAAAGTATAAACCCCGCAAGGAAACACGTCCTCCTTTCGGGGCAGGGCTTCCGGGATATGCCCCTTTCAGCAATCTAGGTCCCTCCCCCATACTATGCTTAAGGAAACTCTCTTGAGGGGCTTTGGAAAAATTGGCCTTTCCCCAGTCTAAGCCAGGAATCAGCTCTCATCTCGGGGGTTTTGGGTCACGGCATTTTTCGTTGCTCTGCTGAACTTGGGATTCCTCTAACTTTGGGATTGTTTCGGAAAAATCTGGTTTGCCGAAAGGAGTCAAGCCTCATTCGTGTTTGATGGGGGAAAGGGAATTTTTTCCCGGGGTCCCTGCAGGGAAACGGCCTATCCGGTTTTTTGGGGTCATGGGAACCCTTTCCATGCTGGGGTAAACCCCAGGGGTCCCTCTTACTTGTGACGTGTTTTGGGGGATTGTCTCGACATCCTCAAGAAGTCGAGGCCCCGCATTTTCATGGCTCACGGGAATCTCTCATCAATGCAGGGAAATGGGCCTCATCTCGCTGGAGGGGGAAACCATGTTTTTCCAGTTGCGGCGGGCCGGGGTACATTCTCGAGACGGGGGGGGATGGCCCCTTCAACCCTCGTGTTTTTTTACGAATCAAAACTCCGCAGTTTCAGGAAAACCCAGGGGTCTCTCAGGGTTGGGAGGGCAAAAGGGGCATTTCCCAGGGGATCGGGGGCCCCGGTTTCCCCTTTTTATAGCCAAGGGGCTGGGTTCCGTAAGTTCAAAAGGGGTCAGTTTTCCCCAATTTGAAGCATGAGCTCGCGGGCTCTCGAGGTGCGAGGAGTGACTTCCTCGAAAGGGGCGGGCCTAGGGTTTTTTTAAGGACCCAGGGTGTGCAAATCCCTTTATTGTGAAATGAAGACAACGTATTAAGCCCCTGCAAGGAAACCCCGGGCCTCCTTCGGGCAGGCTCTCGTTAAAATGCCATTTAGGAGCAATCTAGGGCCCTCCCCATACTATTGCTGAAGAACCTCCCCTTTTAGGGGCTTTTTGAAATTGCCTACACCTTGAGTCACGCCAGGGGTCAGCTTCATCTCGAGCATTTTGGTACACGCGCATTCCCCAGTTCTCTGCTGAACTTGGTAATCCTCTAGACTGGGACGTTTGTTCCGGGAAAACCTGGAGTGCCGAAAGGGAGTCAAGCCCCAGCGTTTTGAGGGGGAAGGGGAAAGCTCTGGATCCATGCAGGGGAACGGCCCCATCTCGATTTTTTTGGGGGCCATGAAACCCTTGCATGCGGTGTGACCTCGTTTTCCCCCCCTTTCTTTGCGTGTTTTGGATTGTCTCACATCCATCAAGAATCAGGCCCCTGACAGTTTTTAGGCTCACGAATTCTCGCACAATGCGGGAATCGGGGCCCATCTCGCGGAGGGGAAGTCTCATGGTTTTTCCGAGTTGCGGCGGGACCTGATACTTCTCGAGTAAAGGGGGGATGCCCTTCAACCCGTTTTGTTAAGAACAGGACTCCTGCGATTCGAGGACACCTTTAGGATCTCTTTTGAGGGTTGGGAGGGGAAAAGGGACTCCGAGTGTTTGGGAAAAACCCCGGGTCCCTTTCCAACCCAGGGGTTCTGGGGTCCTTCAATGTTCAAGAGGGTCAGGCTCCGTCAATTTTGAAGCAGTGAGCTCTGTGACCTCGAGGGGTCGAGGAAGTGGCATTCCATTGAAAGGGTCGGGGACCTAGGGTTTTTTTAGGACTCCAAGGTGGGGCGAATCCTTCAACTTTTGAATGAAAAACAACTGTATTAAGCCATCAAGAAACCGGGGCCCCCTTTCGGCAGGGGGTTCTCGGGGTTTTACCCCATGGGAGCAAACCAGGGCCCTCCCCCAACCCATTGCTGAGGGGAAACCTCCCTTGAGGGCTTTTGAAAGTTCCTACCTTTAGTCTAAAACCCGGGAATCACTTTATCTCGAGAATTTTTTGGGGGGCACGCGCATTCCTCGATTGCCTGCTAACTTGGTATTCCTCTAACTTGCACGGTTCTCTGGGAACCCTGGAGTTGGGCCCAAAGGGGGTCAAACTCAGGCTGTTTATGGAAATGGGGATGCCTGGGGTCAAAGCAGGGAACGGGCCTTATCTCGATTTATTTGGGTCCTTTAGCCTTTGCAAAGCCGGGTGACCTCAGGTTTCCCTCTTACTTTTGGGCGTGTTTTTTTTCATTTTCTCGACATCCATCAAAAGCCGAGGGCCCCCACATGTTCTGGGGGCCCCGGAATTGCTTTCGGCATGCAGTGCAGGGGAAATCGGGCCTTCATCTCGCTTGGAGGGGAAGTTCATGGTTTTTCTCGAGTTGCGGCGGGGTCCCGGATACATTCCGAGTACCGGGATCCTTTTAAAACCCCTTTTGTTAAAAGAAGCAGGACTCCTGTCGGTTACAGGACACTTAGAGTCTCTTCGAGGCTTTGGCAGGCAAAAAGGGGTCTTTTCCCATGACGGGAAACCCAGGGCCCTTTCCCGTTGCCACAGGGATTTCTGGGATTTCCCCTTTAATTTCAAGAGGGTCAGGGCCCGTCAAATTTGAAGCAGTGATCTCTGCTCCAAAAATTCAAGGAAGTGAGGCATTCTTTAAAAAGGGTCGGGGGGCTAGGGGTTTCTTAGGGCTCCACATTGGTGCAAAATACCTTCAACTTTGAATGAAAGACTAACGTTTCAAGCCACGCAAGGAAACCCCACCTTTCGGTCAGGGCTTCTCGGGGTATCCCATTGAGGAGCAAACTCAGGGGCCCCCCCAAAACCCATTGCTTAAAACCTCTCTTTAGGGGGTTGTGGAAATTGGCCTAAACCCCTTAAATCTAAGCCAAGAATCAGCCTTTATCCGAGGGGATTTGGGTCACGGCATTTTTCAAATTGCTCTGCTAACTTGGGGATTCCCTAGATTGGCATTGTTCTCGGGAAAACTCTGGGTTGCGAAAGGGGGTCAAACTCAGGCGTTTTTGATGGGGAAGGGAAACTCTGGGTCCATGCAGGGGGAAAAAGGGGCCCCACTCGGTTGATTTGGGGTCATGGAAATCCTTGCCATGTGGGGGACCCCAGGCCCCTTTTACTTTGACTGTGTTTTTTTATTGCCGCATCCTCAACAAGTCGAGGCCCTGACATTTCATGTTTTCTCACGGAATTTTCTCGCAGCATGCAGGGAATGGGCCTCATCTCGCTGGGGGGGGAAGGCTCATGGTTTTTCCGAGTTGCGGCGGGGTCCGGGTACATTCTCGAGTTACGGCGGGATGGGCCTTCAACCCCGTTTGTTCAAAAAAGCCCCGACTCCCGTCGAGTTACGAGGAAAACTCAGGATCTTCGAGGGTTGGGAGGCAAAAGGGAACCCCTTTTCCCATAGTCGGAGACCCCGGGGCCCTTCCATAGCCACAGGATACTGGGATTCCCCAAAAATTTTAAGAGGGGTCGGTTCCAAAATTTTGAAGCATGACTCTCTGCTCTCAGTTCAGGGCATGGAGGCATTCCCCCAAAGGAGTCGGGACCAGGGTTTTTTCTAGGACTCCCAAGGGGGGCAACATCCCTTTTAACTTGTGAAATGAAAACTAACTGTATTAAACCACTGCAAGGGAAACCCCGGGCCTCCTTTCGGGGGGCGGGCTTCCTCGGTTTTAAAGCCATTAGGCAGCAATCTAGGGGCCCCCCCCATAACTATTGCTTTTGGGAAACCTCCCCTTGGGGGGTTTTTGAAAATTTGCCTACCCTTGATCAGCCCGGGATCAGCTCTCATCCAGGGTATTTGTACAAGGCGCATTTTTCCCCAGTTTTTCTGCTGAAATTGGATTCCCTGCTTGGGGAGTTGTTTCCGAAAAACCCGGAGTTGCCGAAAGGGGGTCAAGCCTCAGTCGTTTTTGATGGGGAACGGGGAAAATTCTCTGGGGTCCATCAGGGAAACGGGGTTTATCTCGAGTTTATTTTGGGTCCATGAAACTCCTTTGCGTGCTGGGGGTTACCTCAGGTTTCCCCCCTTACTTTGTACTGTGTTTTTGCGATTTTTCACATCCCAAGAAATCGAGGCCCCCGACATGTTTCATGGCTCCGAATTCTCTGCATGCAAAGCAGGGGGAAACGGGCCCCACCGGGGGGAAGCTCATGGTTTTTTTTCCCAGTTTTCGGCGGAACCTGGTACACTCGAGAAAGGGGGGGGATGCCCTTCAAACCCCCGGTTTTTTTTTAAAGAAAATCAGGGCCCTGTCGGTTACAGAAAACCCAGGAGTCCTTTGAGGCTTGGCAGGCAAAAGGGGGGCTTCCGAGTGATTGGGAAACCCCGGTCCCTTTTCCATACCCAGGGATTTTGGATTTCCGTAATGTTTAAGAGAGTCAGGTCCTCAAAATTTTAAGCAGTGATCTGCCTGACTCTCATGTCAGAGGAAGTGAGCTTCCCTCGAAAGATTTTGGGACCTAGGGGTTTTTTTAGGGACCCAAGGGGGGCAAATCCCCCAAATTGTGAATGAAAGACTAACTGTATTAAGCCACGCAAGGAAACCCGGCTCCTTTCGGGCAGGGCTTCTCGTATAGCCATGGGAGCAACTAGGGGCCCTCCCTCATCTATTTCTGAGAAACCCCCTCTTTAGGGGGTTTGGAAAATTGGGCCTCACCTTGAGTTAAGCCAGGAATCGCTTCATCTCGAGCTTTGGGGGACAGGGGCATTCCCCGAGTTGCTCTGCTGAACTTGGTATTCCCCCAACTTGGGACTTTCTTTGGAACTCTGGAGTGGGCCCAAAAGGGGGTCAAGCTTAGGCTTTATGGGGAAGGGATTGGGTCTGGGGTCTGCAGGGAAACGGCCTCTCTCGAGTTTATTTGGGGGCCATGAGCTCTTTGCAAACTGGGGTGACCCAGTTCCCTCTTAAATTTACTGTTTTTTGGAATTTTCTGACACCACAAGAAACGAGGCCCCTGACCTTTTCATGGGGGCCCCACGGGAAATTCTCGATGCTGCAGGGAATCGGGCCTCATCCGCGGAGGGGGGGTCTCATGGTTTTTCCTCGATTGCGGGGGGGCCTGGTACATTTTCGAGTTACGCGGGAGGCCTTCAAAAACCCCGTGTTTTTTAAGAACCCCGACTCCTGTCGATTAAAGGGGACACTCAGGGGTCTCTTTGAGGGTTGGGAGGGGGCAAAAAGGGGCCCTTTTCCCAAGTGATCGGGAACCCAGGGGCCTTTTCCATCCCAGGATCCCGGACCTGCAATGTCAAGAGGAGTCAGGCTCCGTCCCCTTTTTAAGCAGTGACCTGTTACTCTCGGGTGTCAAAGGAGTGGGCATTCCTCGAAAGGATTTTGGGACCTAGGGTTTTTTCTAGGCCCAAAGGGGGTGAACATCCCCTTTAACTTGTTTAAAAAAGCTAAAGATTTAAGCCCTGCAAAAGAAACCCCCTCCTTTGGTCAGGCTTCTCGTTATATGCCATTGAGGAGCAATTAGGGCCCCCCCCATAACTATTTTGAGAAAGCCTCTCTTGAGGGCTTTTGGGGAAATTTTGGGCCCACGCCTTGAGTTAGCCAGGGATCAGCTCTCATCTCGAGGCATTTTGGGGACACGCGCTTCCCCATTGCTCTGCTAACTTGGGATTCCTCTAGACTTGGCACTTTTCTCCGGAAACTCGGAGTTGCCGAAAGGGAGTCAAACCTCAGCGTTTTGATGGAAAGGGGGGGCTCTGGAGTCCATGCAGGGAAACGGGCCCACTGAGTTTATTTGGGGTCCATGAAACTCTTTGCAGCGGTGTGACCTCAGAGGTTCCCTATCTGCTTGTGACAGTGTTTTTGCGGACTGTTCGAAATCTCCAATCAAGGCAAGTCGAGAGCTCCTGAACATGTTTCAGGGGGGCCTATCGGGAATTGCTCTGCATGCAGTGAGGGGAAATCGGGACTCATCTCGCTTGGGGGGAAGTCTCATTGTTTTTCTCGAGTTGCGCGGGGCCCTGGGGTACATTCTAGACATACGGGGGGGATGGCCCTTCAAACCCTTGTGGTTGTTCAACGAAGTCAGGAGTCCTGTCGAGTTAACGAGGGAACACCTTTTAGGAGTTCTCTTCGAGGCTTGGCAGGGCAACAAAGGGACGATTCTCGAGGTGTGTCGGGAGACCCAGGGTCCCTTTTCCAGAAGCCACAGGGATACTGGATGCCTGTCAATGTTCAAAGAGTGTCATGCTCCGTCAAATATTTGAAGCAGTGAGCTTGCGTGCATCTCGGGGTGTCAGAGGCCTGTGAGGCACATCTTCGTGAAATGGAGTCGGGGGACCTAGGTCTTTCTCTAGGGGACTCTCACAGGTGGTGCATACATCCCTCGCCTTGTGAGAATGAAAGAACTAGACTGTATTCCATTGACACTGAGCAAGGAAACCCGCCTCCTTTCGCAGTCAGGGCTTATAAGGTGTTTATGCCCATATGAGGCAGAAATCTCAGGATCCCTCCCTCATAACTATTACTGAGAGAATCTCTCCTCTTTGAAGGGGCTTTGTGGAAAGGTATGCCCTACGTCTTGGATCTAAGACAAGGAAATCAACTACTCATCTCGAGGCAATTTGGGGGTATCACGGAGCAGTCCTCGAGTTGCTCTGACGGAACTTGGTACTCCTCTAGACTTAGCAACGTTGTTATCCGGGATCCTCTGGAGTTGACTAATGTAGTTCAGGACCCACTGTCCTGTTTGATGGGGATACTGCGATGGCTCAGGAGTCAATGCAGAGGAAGCGGTCCACACCTCGAGTTGAGATTTTGGTACCATGGAGCTCCTTCGCGATGCCAGGTGTGACCTGCAGTGTCCTCTCTCTACTTGTGACAGTGTTTCTGCCGACTGTCTCGAGATCCATCAAGCAAGTCGAGGCTCTGACCATTTTCAAGGGGGCTCCACGAATTGCTCGGCATGCAGTGCAGGGAATCTAGCCTCAACTCGGCTTGGAGGGGAAAGTCTCATAGCTTTTCTCAGAGTTGCGGTGCGCACCTTGGGTTACTATTCTCGACTTTCGGCGTGATGGCCCTTCAACCCTCGTGTTTGTTCAACCAAAGTCAGGACGTCTCTGTCGAGTTACGAGGACAGCCTCAGGAGTCTCTTCGACTTGGCGAGGGCAAAAGGACTTTCTCGAGGAGTGCTAAGTGCGTTGGAAAAGCCGGGCCCTTTCCATAGGCCACAGGATACTGTGATTCTGTCAATGTTCAAGAGGAGTCAGGGATCACCATCAAATTTTTTGAAGCAGTGAGCTCTGCAGGGCCTCTCGAACGTGTCAGAGCATGTGAGGTATTTCGTCGGCACAAGGATTTCGGGGACCTAGTTCTTTCTCTACGGATTTCTACAAGGGTGGTGTAGGGAATCCCCTTCACCTTGTGAGATGAAAAGACTAGGACTGATATTCAAGCCACTGCAAAGAAACCCGCGGCTCCTAATTCGAGTCAGGGCTTCTCGGTTGTATATGCCAACTTGAGGCAGTAATCGTCAGGGTCCCTCCCTCATACCTATTGCTGAGAGAAGCCTCCTCTTGGAGAGGGACCTGTGGAAAGGTGGCTCTACTCTTGAGTCTAAGCCAGGGAATCAGCTCTCACTGCTCGACGCAATTTGGGTTACAAACTGAGCAGTCCTCGAGTTGACTATGCTGAACTTGGTTACTCTCCCTAGACTTCACATTGTTCTGCTGGGGAACTCTGAAGTTGCCTTAAAGGTGTCCAGTCTCAGGTCGTGTATAATGGGGAAACTGGGGGATGATCTGTAGTCAAAGCAGGGAAGCGGGGCCTCTTTCGCGAGTTAATTTCGGCGTACATGGAGCTCCTTCGCAATGCTGGTGTGACCTCAGGGTTACTCTCTACTTGTGACAGTGTTTCTTGCGGAAACTGTCTCGAATCCAACAAGCAATTCGAGGCTCATGAACATGTTTTCTAGGGGGCTCATGGAAATTGCTCTGAATGCAGTGCAGGGTGGATCGGGCCTCATCTCGCTTGGTGGGGAAATCTCATGTTTTTATCTCGAGTTGCGGCGGGGGACCTGGGGTACATTCTCGATTACAGCGGGGATGGACCTTCTAACCCTCGTGTTTCGTTCACGAAATCTGCAGTTCTCTTGTCAGAGTTACGAGGGACACCTTAGAAGTCTCTTCGAGCTTGGCAGGGCAAAAGGGACGCTTTCTTGAGGTGAGTCGAGGAGACCCAGCGTCCCTTTCCAGTAGCCACAGGGATACTGGGATTCGTGTCATTGTTCAAGCAGAAGTGAGGCTACGTCCAAATTTTGAATGCAGGAGCTCTGCCTGAATTTCTCGGAGCTGTCACAGGCATGTTAGTGCATTCCGTCGCAAAGGAGTCGGGGACACTAGGGCTTTCTCTAGGCGACTCCACAGGTGTGCAATGACATCCCTTCACCTTGTGAGATGAAAAACTAGGACTGTATTCAAGCCACTGCAAGGAAACCCGGCCTTCCCTTTCGAGTCAAGGCTGCTTCTCGGTGTATATGCCATTGAGGCAGCAATCTCAGGGTCCCTCCCTCATCTATTGCTGAGAGAAGCCTCCTCTTGAGGGGCTTGTGGAAAAGTGCCTACGTCTTGAGTCTAAGCCAGGAATCAGCTCTCATCTCGAGGCAATTTGGGGTACTCGGAGCAATAGTCCTCGAGTTCTTGCTCTGCTGAACTAAATCTGGTACTCCTCTAAACTTGGCCATTGTTCTCGGGAAACCTCTGGAGTTGCCTAAAACGGGAGTCAAGACCGCAGTCAGTGTTTATGCATGGGGACACTTCCGGGATGGCTCTGAGGCAATGCAGGGGAAGCGGGCCTCATCTCTGAGTTGATTTGGGGCCCATGGAGTGGCTCCTTTTTTTTCGCAATGCTGAGTGTGACCTCAGGGTCCCCTCTCTACATGTGACAGGGTGTTTTGCGGACTGTCTCGACATCCATCAAAGCAAGTCGAGGCTCCTGACATGTTTCAGGGGGGCTCACGGAATTTGCTCTGCATGCAGTGCATGGAATCGGGCTTTCATCTCACTTGGAGGGGGAAGTTCATGGTTTTTCTCGAGTTGGGCGGGGACCTGGGTACATTCTCAGATCTTTACGAGCGCGGGGATGGCCCTTCAAACCTCGTGTTAGGGTCAACGACAAGCTCCAGGAACTCCTGTCGAGTTACGAGGGACACCTCAGGAGTCTCTTCGAGCTGGCAGGCAAAGGGACGCCTTCTCCGAGAGTGAGTCGGGAGACCCAGGTACCTTTCCAGTAGCCACAGGGATACTGGATTCCTGTCAATGATTCAAGAGGGAGTCAGGCTCATGTCAATTTTGAAGCAGTGAGCTCTGCGTGCTCTCGGTGGTGTCAGAGGCATGCTGAGCGCATTCCGTCGAAAGGAGTCGGGGAGCACTTGGGCTTTCTCTACGGGACTCCACAGGTGGTGCAGACAACAAACCTTCACCTTGTGAGATGGAAAGACTCAAGACTGTATTTCAAGCCACATTGCAAGGAAACCCCCCGTGCCTCCTTTTCGAGTCAGGCTTCTCGGTGTACTATGCCATTGAGGCAGCAATCTCAGACCTGGGTCCCTCATCTCATACTATTGCTGAAGAAGCACTCCTCTTGAGGGGCTTGTGGAAAGGTGGCCTACGTCTTGAGTCTAAGCCAGGGGAATCAGCTCACATCTCGAGGCAATTTGGAATGGTACACGGAGCAGTCCTCGAAGTTGCTCTGCTGAACTTGGTATCCTCTAGACTTTATCCCGTTGCCTCTCGGGGAACCTCTGGAGTTGCCTAAAGGGAAGTCAAGCCTCAGTACTCCATCTCGAGTTGATTTGGGGTCCATGGAGCTCCTTCGCGATGCTGGTGTGACCTCAGTGTCCCTCTCTACTTGTGACAGTGTTTTTGCGGACTGTCTCGACATCCATCAAGCAAGTCGAGGCTCCTGACATGTTTCAGGGGGCTCACGGAATTGCTCTGCATGCAGTGCAGGGGAATCGGGCCTCATCTCGCTTGGAGGGGAAGTCTCATGGTTTTTCTCGAGTTGCGGCGGGGACCTGGGGTAACATTCTCGACTTACGGCGGGGATGGCCCTTCAACCCTCGTGTTTGTTCAACGAAGTCAGGACTCCTGTCGAGTTACGAGGGACACCTCAGGAGTCTCTTCGAGGCTTGGCAGGGCAAAAGGGACTGCTTCTCGAGGTGAGTCGGGAGACCCAGGGTCCCTTTCCAGTAGCCACAGGGATACTGGGATTCCTGTCAATGTTCAAGAGGAGTCAGGCTCCGTCAAATTTTGAAGCAGTGAGCTCTGCGTGCCTCTCGAGGTGTCAGAGGAGGCATGTGAGGCATTCCGTCGAAAGGAGTACGGGGACCTAGGGCTTTCTCTAGGGACTCCACAGGTGGTGCAGACATCCCTTCACCTTGTGAGATGAAAGACTAGACTGTATTCAAGCCACTGCAAGGAAACCCGGCCTCCTTTCGAGTCAGGGCTTCTCGGTGTATATGCCCATTGAGGCAGCAATCTCAGGGTCCCTCCCTCATACCTATTGCTGATAGAGAAGCCTCCTTCTTGTGAGGGCTTGTGGAAAGGTGTTGGCCTACGTCTTGAGTCTAAGCCAGGGAATCAGCTCTCATCTCGAGGGGCAATTTGGGGTACACGGAGCAGTCCTCGAGCCTTGCTCTGCTGAACTTGGTCTTTCCTCTAGACTTGGCCGTTGTGTTCTCGGGGAACCTCTGGATCCACCAGTTGCCTAAAGGGAGTCAAGCCTCAGGTCGTGTTTGATGGGGAACGGGGGATGGCTCTGGAGTCAATGCAGGGAAGCGGGCCTCATCTCGAGTTGATTTGGGGCCCATGGAGCTCCTTTGCGATGCTGGTGTGACCTCAGGGTCCCTCTCTACTTGTGACAGTGTTTTTGCGGATTGTCTCGACATCCTCAAGCAAGTCGAGGCTCCTGACATGTTTCAGGGGGCTCACGGAATTGCTCTGCATGCAGTGCAGGGGAATCGGGGCCTCATCTCGCTTGGAGGGGGAAGTCTCATGGTTTTTCTCGAGTTGCGGCGGGGACCTGGGGTACATTCTCGACTTACGGCGGGGATGGCCCTTCAACCCTCGTGTTTGTTCAACGAAGTCAGGACTCCTGTCGAGTTACGAGGGACACCTCAGGAGTCTCTTCGAGGCTTGGCAGGGCAAAAGGGACGCTTCGAGGTGAGTCGGAGACCCAGGGTCCCTTTCCAGTAGCCACAGGGATACTGGGATTCCTGTCAATGTTCAAGAGGAGTCAGGCTCCGTCAAATTTTGAAGCAGTGAGCTCTGCGTGCCTCTCGAGGTGTCAGAGGCATGTGAGGCATTCCGTCGAAAGGAGTCGGGGGACCTAGGGCTTTTTTCTCTAGGGACTCCACAGGTGGTGCAGACATCCCTTCAACTTGTGAGATGAAAGACTAGACTGTATTCAAGCCACTGCAAGGAAACCCGGCCTCCTTTTCGGTCAGGGCTTCTCGGTGTATATGCCCATTGAGGCAGCAATCTCAGGTCCCTCCCTCATACCTATTGCTGAGAGAAGCCTCCTCTTGAGGGCTTGTGGAAAGGTTGGCCTACGTCTTGAGTCTAAGCCAGGGAATCAGCTCTCATCTCGAGGCAATTTGGGGTACACGGAGCAGTCCTCGAGTTGCTCTGCTGAACTTGGTATTCCTCTAGACTTGGCCGTTGTTCTCCGGGAACCTCTGGAGTTGCCTAAAGGGAGTCAAGCCTCAGGTCGTGTTTGATGGGGAACGGGGGATGGCTCTGGAGTCAATGCAGGGGAAGCGGGCCTCATCTCGAGTTGATTTGGGGCCCATGGAGCTCCTTCGCGATGCTGGTGTGACCTCAGGGTCCCTCTCTACTTGTGACTGTGTTTTTGCGGATTGTCTCGACATCCATCAAGCAAGTCGAGGCTCCTGACATGTTTCATGGGGCTCACGGAATTGCTCTGCATGCAGTGCAGGGGAATCGGGCCTCATCTCGCTGGAGGGGGAAGTCTCATGGTTTTTCTCGAGTTGCGGCGGGGACCTGGGGTACATTCTCGAGTACGGCGGGGGATGGCCCTTCAACCCTCGTGTTTGTTCAACGAAGTCAGGACTCCTGTCGAGTTACGCGGGACACCTCAGGAGTCTCTTCGAGGCTTGGCAGGGCAAAAGGGACGCTTCTCGAGGTGAGTCGGGAGACCCAGGGTCCCTTTCCAGTAGCCACAGGGATACTGGGATTCCTGTCAATGTTCAAGAGGAGTCAGGCTCCGTCAAATTTTGAAGCAGTGAGCTCTGCGTGCCTCTCGAGGTGTCAGAGGCATGTGAGGCATTCCGTCGAAAGGAGTCGGGGACCTAGGGCTTTCTCTAGGGACTCCACAGGTGGTGCAGACATCCCTTCAACTTGTGAGATGAAAGACTAGACTGTATTCAAGCCACTGCAAGGAAACCCGGCCTCCTTTCGAGTCAGGGCTTCTCGGTGTATATGCCCATTGAGGCAGCAATCTCAGGGTCCCTCCCTCATACCTATTGCTGAGAGAAGCCTCCTCTTGAGGGGCTTGTGGAAAGGTGGCCTACGTCTTGAGTCTAAGCCAGGAATCAGCTCTCATCTCGAGGCAATTTGGGGTACACGGAGCAGTCCTCGAGTTGCTCTGCTGAACTTGGTACTCCTCTAGACTTGGCCGTTGTTCTCGGGGAACCTCTGGAGTTGCCTAAAGGGAGTCAAGCCTCAGGTCGTGTTTGATGGGGAACGGGGGATGGCTCTGGAGTCAATGCAGGGGAAGCGGGCCTCATCTCGAGTTGATTTGGGGCCCATGGAGCTCCTTCGCAATGCTGGTGTGACCTCAGGGTCCCTCTCTACTTGTGACAGTGTTTTTGCGGACTGTCTCGACATCCATCAAGCAAGTCGAGGCTCCTGACATGTTTCAGGGGGCTCACGGAATTGCTCTGCATGCAGTGCAGGGGAATCGGGCCTCATCTCGCTTGGAGGGGGAAGTCTCATGGTTTTTCTCGAGTTGCGGCGGGGACCTGGGGTACATTCTCGACTTACGGCGGGGATGGCCCTTCAACCCTCGTGTTTGTTCAACGAAGTCAGGACTCCTGTCGAGTTACGAGGGACACGTCAGGAGTCTCTTCGAGGCTTGGCAGGGCAAAAGGGACGCTTCTCGAGGTGAGTCGGGAGACCCAGGGTCCCTTTCCAGTAGCCACAGGGATAACTGGGATTCCTGTCAATGTTCAAGAGGAGTCAGGCTCCGTCAAATTTTGAAGCAGTGAGCTC
>JAJLRB010001428.1:0-54614 GCA_020976825.1 Odocoileus hemionus | reverse complement strand
TCAACGAAGTCAGGACTCCTGTCGAGTTACGAGGGACACCTCAGGAGTCTCTTCGAGGCTTGGCAGGGCAAAAGGGACGCTTCTCGAGGTGAGTCGGGAGACCCAGGGTCCCTTTCCAGTAGCCACAGGGATACTGGGATTCCTGTCAATGTTCAAGAGGAGTCAGGCTCCGTCAAAATTTTGAAGCAGTGAGCTCTGCGTGCCTCTCGAGGTGTCAGAGGCATGTGAGGCATTCCGTCGAAAGGAGTCGGGGACCTAGGGCTTTCTCTAGGGACTCCACAGGTGGTGCAGACATCCCTTCACCTTGTGAGATGAAAGACTAGACTGTATTCAAGCCACTGCAAGGAAACCCGGCCTCCTTTCGAGTCAGGGCTTCTCGGTGTATATGCCCATTGAGGCAGCAATCTCAGGGTCCCTCCCTCATACCTATTGCTGAGAGAAGCCTCCTCTTGAGGGGCTTGTGGAAAGGTGGCCTACGTCTTGAGTCTAAGCCAGGGAATCAGCTCTCATCTCGAGGCAATTTGGGGTACACGGAGCAGTCCTCGAGTTGCTCTGCTGAACTTGGTACTCCTCTAGACTTGGCCCGTTGTTCTCGGGGAACCTCTGGAGTTGCCTAAAGGGAGTCAAGCCTCAGGTCGTGTTTGATGGGGAACGGGGGATGGCTCTGGAGTCAATGCAGGGGAAGCGGGCCTCATCTCGAGTTGATTTGGGGCCCATGGAGCTCCTTCGCGATGCTGGTGTGACCTCAGGGTCCCTCTCTACTTGTGACAGTGTTTTTGCGGACTGTCTCGACATCCATCAAGCAAGTCGAGGCTCCTGACATGTTTCAGGGGGCTCACGGAATTGCTCTGCATGCAGTGCAGGGGAATCGGGCCTCATCTCGCTTGGAGGGGGAAGTCTCATGGTTTTTCTCGAGTTGCGGCGGGGACCTGGGGTACATTCTCGACTTACGGCGGGGATGGCCCTTCAACCCTGTTTGTTCAACGAAGTCAGGACTCCTGTCGAGTTACGAGGGACACCTCAGGAGTCTCTTCGAGGCTTGGCAGGGCAAAAGGGACGCTTCTCGAGGTGAGTCGGGAGACCCAGGGTCCCTTTCCAGTAGCCACAGGGATACTGGGATTCCTGTCAATGTTCAAGAGGAGTCAGGCTCCGTCAAATTTTGAAGCAGTGAGCTCTGCGTGCCTCTCGAGGTGTCAGAGGCATGTGAGGCATTCCGTCGAAAGGAGTCGGGGACCTAGGGCTTTCTCTAGGGACTCCACAGGTGGTGCAGACATCCCTTCACCTTGTGAGATGAAAGACTAGACTGTATTCAAGCCACTGCAAGGAAACCCGGCCTCCTTTCGAGTCAGGGCTTCTCGGTGTATATGCCCATTGAGGCAGCAATCTCAGGGTCCCTCCCTCATACCTATTGCTGAGAGAAGCCTCCTCTTGAGGGGCTTGTGGAAAGGTGGCCTACGTCTTGAGTCTAAGCCAGGGAATCAGCTCTCATCTCGAGGCAATTTGGGGTACACGGAGCAGTCCTCGAGTTGCTCTGCTGAACTTGGTACTCCTCTAGACTTGGCCCGTTGTTCTCGGGGAACCTCTGGAGTTGCTAAAGGGAGTCAAGCCTCAGGTCGTGTTTGATGGGGAACGGGGGATGGCTCTGGAGTCAATGCAGGGGAAGCGGGCCTCATCTCGAGTTGATTTGGGGCCCATGGAGCTCCTTCGCGATGCTGCTGGTGTGACCTCAGGGTCCCTCTCTACTTGTGACAGTGTTTTTGCGGACTGTCTCGACATCCATCAAGCAAGTCGAGGCTCCTGACATGTTTCAGGGGGCTCACGGAATTGCTCTGCATGCAGTGCAGGGGAATCGGGCCTCATCTCGCTTGGAGGGGGAAGTCTCATGGTTTTTCTCGAGTTGCGGCGGGGACCTGGGGTACATTCTCGACTTACGGCGGGGATGGCCCTTCAACCCTCGTGTTTGTTCAACGAAGTCAGGACTCCTGTCGAGTTACGAGGGACACCTCAGGAGTCTCTTCGAGGCTTGGCAGGGCAAAAGGGACGCTTCTCGAGGTGAGTCGGGAGAGACCCAGGGTCCCTTTCCAGTAGCCACAGGGATACTGGGATTCCTGTCAATGTTCAAGAGGAGTCAGGCTCCGTCAAATTTTGAAGCAGTGAGCTCTGCGTGCCTCTCGAGGTGTCAGAGGCATGTGAGGCATTCCGTCGAAAGGAGTCGGGGACCTAGGGCTTTCTCTAGGGACTCCACAGGTGGTGCAGACATCCCTTCACCTTGTGAGATGAAAGACTAGACTGTATTCAAGCCCACTGCAAGGAAACCCGGCCTCCTTTCGAGTCAGGGCTTCTCGGTGTGTATATGCCCATTGAGGCAGCAATCTCAGGGTCCCTCCCTCATACCTATTGCTGAGAGAAGCCTCCTCTTGAGGGGCTTGTGGAAAGGTGGCCTACGTCTTGAGTCTAAGCCAGGGAATCAGCTCTCATCTCGAGGCAATTTGGGGTACACGGAGCAGTCCTCGAGTTGCTCTGCTGAACTTGGTACTCCTCTAGACTTGGCCCGTTGTTCTCGGGGAACCTCTGGAGTTGCCTAAAGGGAGTCAAGCCTCAGGTCGTGTTTGATGGGGAACGGGGGATGGCTCTGGAGTCAATGCAGGGGAAGCGGGCCTCATCTCGAGTTGATTTGGGGCCCATGGAGCTCCTTCGCGATGCTGGTGTGACCTCAGGGTCCCCCTCTCTACGTGACAGTGTTTTTGCGGACTGTCTCGACATCCATCAAGCAAGTCGAGGCTCCTGACATGTTTCAGGGGGCTCACGGAATTGCTCTGCATGCAGTGCAGGGGAATCGGGCCTCATCTCGCTTGGAGGGGGAAGTCTCATGGTTTTTCTCGAGTTGCGGCGGGGACCTGGGGTACATTCTCGACTTACGGCGGGGATGGCCCTTCAACCCTCGTGTTTGTTCAACGAAGTCAGGACTCCTGTCGAGTTACGAGGGACACCTCAGGAGTCTCTTCGAGGCTTGGCAGGGCAAAAGGGACGCTTCTCGAGGTGAGTCGGGAGACCCAGGGTCCCTTTCCAGTAGCCACAGGGATACTGGGATTCCTGTCAATGTTCAAGAGGAGTCAGGCTCCGTCAAATTTTGAAGCAGTGAGCTGCGTGCCTCTCGAGGTGTCAGAGGCATGTGTGAGGCATTCCGTCGAAAGGAGTCGGGGACCTAGGGCTTTCTTTCTCTAGGGACTCCACAGGTGGTGCAGACATCCCTTCACCTTGTGAGATGAAAGACTAGACTGTATTCAAGCCACTGCAAGGAAACCCGGCCTCCTTTCGAGTCAGGGCTTCTCGGTGTATATGCCCATTGAGGCAGCAGCAATCTCAGGGTCCCTCCCTCATACCTATTGCTGAGAGAAGCCTCCTCTTGAGGGGCTTGTGGAAAGGTGGCCTACGTCTTGAGTCTAAGCCAGGGAATCAGCTCTCATCTCGAGGCAATTTGGGGTACACGGAGCAGTCCTCGAGTTGCTTGCTCTGCTGAACTTGGTACTCCTCTAGACTTGGCCCGTTGTTCTCGGGGAACCTCTGGAGTTGCCTAAAGGGAGTCAAGCCTCAGTCGGTCGTGTTTGATGGGGAACGGGGGATGGCTCTGGAGTCAATGCAGGGGAAGCGGGCCTCATCTCGAGTTGATTTGGGGCCCATGGAGCTCCTTCGCGATGCTGGTGTGACCTCAGGGTCCCTCTCTACTTGTGACAGTGTTTTTGCGGACTGTCTCGACATCCATCAAGCAAGTCGAGGCTCCTGACATGTTTCAGGGGGCTCACGGAATTGCTCTGCATGCATGCAGTGCAGGGGAATCGGGCCTCATCTCGCTTGGAGGGGGAAGTCTCATGGTTTTTCTCGAGTTGCGGCGGGGACCTGGGGTACATTCTCGACTTACGGCGGGGATGGCCCTTCAACCCTCGTGTTTGTTCAACGAAGTCAGGACTCCTGTCGAGTTACGAGGGACACCTCAGGAGTCTCTTCGAGGCTTGGCAGGGCAAAAGGGACGCTTCTCGAGGTGAGTCGGGAGACCCAGGGTCCCTTTCCAGTAGCCACAGGGATACTGGGATTCCTGTCAATGTTCAAGAGGAGTCAGGCTCCGTCAAATTTTGAAGCAGTGAGCTCTGCGTGCCTCTCGAGGTGTCAGAGGCATGTGAGGCATTCCGTCGAAAGGAGTCGGGGACCTAGGGCTTTCTCTAGGGACTCCACAGGTGGTGCAGACATCCCTTCACCTTGTGAGATGAAAGACTAGACTGTATTCAAGCCACTGCAAGGAAACCCGGCCTCCTTTCGAGTCAGGGCTTCTCGGTGTATATGCCCATTGAGGCAGCAATCTCAGGGTCCCTCCCTCATACCTATTGCTGAGAGAAGCCTCCTCTTGAGGGGCTTGTGGAAAGTGGCCTACGTCTTGAGTCTAAGCCAGGGAATCAGCTCTCATCTCGAGGCAATTTGGGGTACACGGAGCAGTCCTCGAGTTGCTCTGCTGAACTTGGTACTCCTCTAGACTTGGCCCGTTGTTCTCGGGGAACCTCTGGAGTTGCCTAAAGGGAGTCAAGCCTCAGGTCGTGTTTGATGGGGAACGGGGGATGGCTCTGGAGTCAATGCAGGGGAAGCGGGCCTCATCTCGAGTTGATTTGGGGCCCATGGAGCTCCTTCGCGATGCTGGTGTGACCTCAGGGTCCCTCTCTACTTGTGACAGTGTTTTTGCGGACTGTCTCGACATCCATCAAGCAAGTCGAGGCTCCTGACATGTTTCAGGGGGCTCACGGAATTGCTGCATGCATGCAGTGGGGAATCGGGCCTCATCTCGCTTGGAGGGGGAAGTCTCATGGTTTTTCTCGAGAGTTGCGGCGGGGACCTGGGGTACATTCTCGACTTACGGCGGGGATGGCCCTTCAACCCTCGTGTTTGTTCAACGAAGTCAGGACTCCTGTCGAGTTACGAGGGACACCTCAGGAGTCTCTTCGAGGCTTGGCAGGGCAAAAGGGACGCTTCTCGAGGTGAGTCGGGAGACCCAGGGTCCCTTTCCAGTAGCCACAGGGATACTGGGATTCCTGTCAATGTTCAAGAGGAGTCAGGCTCCGTCAAATTTTGAAGCAGTGAGCTCTGCGTGCCTCTCGAGGTCAGAGGCATGTGAGGCATTCCGTCGAAAGGAGTCGGGGACCTAGGGCTTTCTCTAGGGACTCCACAGGTGGTGCAGACATCCCTTCACCTTGTGAGATGAAAGACTAGACTGTATTCAAGCCACTGCAAGGAAACCCGGCCTCCTTTCGAGTCAGGGCTTCTCGGTGTATATGCCCATTGAGGCAGCAATCTCAGGGTCCCTCCCTCATACCTATTGCTGAGAGAAGCCTCCTTGAGGGGCTTGTGGAAAGGTGGCCTACGTCTTGAGTCTAAGCCAGGGAATCAGCTCTCATCTCGAGGCAATTTGGGGTACACGGAGCAGCAGCCTCGAGTTGTTGCTCTGCTGAACTTGGTACTCCTCTAGACTTGGCCCGTTGTTCTCGGGGAACCTCTGGAGTTGCCTAAAGGGAGTCAAGCCTCAGGTCGTGTTTGATGGGGAACGGGGGGGATGGCTCTGGAGTCAATGCAGGGGAAGCGGGCCTCATCTCGAGTTGATTTGGGGCCCATGGAGCTCTTCTTCGCGCTGGTGTGACCTCAGGGTCCCTCTCTACTTGTGACAGTGTTTTTGCGGACTGTCTCGACATCCATCAAGCAAGTCGAGGCTCCTGACATGTTTCAGGGGGCTCACGGAATTGCTCTGCATGCAGTGCAGGGGAATCGGGCCTCATCTCGCTTGGAGGGGGAAGTCTCATGGTTTTTCTCGAGTTGCGGCGGGGACCTGGGGTACATTCTCGACTTACGGCGGGGATGGCCCTTCAACCCTCGTGTTTGTTCAACGAAGTCAGGACTCCTGTCGAGTTACGAGGGACACCTCAGGAGTCTCTTCGAGGCTTGGCAGGGCAAAAGGGACGCTTCTCGAGGTGAGTCGGGAGACCCAGGGTCCCTTTCCAGTAGCCACAGGGATACTGGGATTCCTGTCAATGTTCAAGAGGAGTCAGGCTCCGTCAAATTTTTGAAGCAGTGAGCTCTGCGTGCCTCTCGAGGTGTCAGAGGCATGTGAGGCATTCCGTCGAAAGGAGTCGGGGACCTAGGGCTTTCTCTAGGGACTCCACAGGTGGTGCAGACATCCCTTCACCTTGTGAGATGAAAGACTAGACTGTATTCAAGCCACTGCAAGAAAACCCGGCCTCCTTTCGAGTCAGGGCTTGTCGGTGTATATGCCCATTGAGGCAGCAATCTCAGGGTCCCTCCCTCATACCTATTGCTGAGAGAAGCCTCCTCTTGAGGGGCTTGTGGAAAGGTGGCCTACGTCTTGAGTCTAAGCCAGGGAGGGAATCAGCTCTCATCTCGAGGGCATTTTTTGGGGTACACGGAGCAGTCCTCGAGTTGCTCTGCTGAACTTGGTACTCCTCTAGACTTGGCCCGTTGTTCTCGGGGAACCTCTGGAGTTGCCTAAAGGGAGTCAGCCTCAGGTCGTGTTTGATGGGGAACGGGGGATGGCTCTGGAGTCAATGCAGGGGAAGCGGGCCTCATCTCGAGTTGATTTGGGGCCCATGGAGCTCCTTCGCGATGCTGGTGTGACCTCAGGGTCCCTCTCTACTTGTGACAGTGTTTTTGCGGACTGTCTCGACATCCATCAAGCAAGTCGAGGCTCCTGACATGTTTCAGGGGGCTCACGGAATTGCTCTGCATGCAGTGCAGGGGAATCGGGCCTCATCTCGCTTGGAGGGGGAAGTCTCATGGTTTTTTCTCGAGTTGCGGCGGGGACCTGGGGTACATTCTCGACTTACGGCGGGGATGGCCCTTCAACCCTCGTGTTTTGTTCAACGAAGTCAGGACTCCTGTCGAGTTACGAGGGACACCTCAGGAGTCTCTTCGAGGCTTGGCAGGGCAAAAGGGACGCTTCTCGAGGTGAGTCGGGAGACCCAGGGTCCCTTTCCAGTAGCCACAGGGATACTGGGATTCCTGTCAATGTTCAAGAGGAGTCAGGCTCCGTCAAATTTTGAAGCAGTGAGCTCTGCGTGCCTCTCGAGGTGTCAGAGGCATGTGAGGCATTCCGTCGAAAGGAGTCGGGGACCTAGGGCTTTCTCTAGGGACTCCACAGGTGGTGCAGACATCCCTTCACCTTGTGAGATGAAAGACTAGACTGTATTCAAGCCACTGCAAGGAAACCCGGCCTCCTTTCGAGTCAGGGCTTCTCGGTGTATATGCCCATTGAGGCAGGCAGCAATCTCAGGGTCCCTCCCTCATACCTATTGCTGAGAGAAGCCTCCTCTTGAGGGGCTTGTGGAAAGGTGGCCTACGTCTTGAGTCTAAGCCAGGGAATCAGCTCTCATCTCGAGGCAATTTTGGGGTACACGGAGCAGTCCTCGAGTTGCTCTGCTGAACTTGGTACTCCTCTAGACTTGGCCCGTTGTTCTCGGGGAACCTCTGGAGTTGCCTAAAGGGAGTCAAGCCTCAGGTCGTGTTTGATGGGGAACGGGGGATGGCTCTGGAGTCAATGCAGGGGAAGCGGGCCTCATCTCGAGTTGATTTGGGGCCCATGGAGCTCCTTCGCGATGCTGGTGTGACCTCAGGGTCCCTCTCTACTTGTGACAGTGTTTTTGCGGACTGTCTCGACTGTCTCGACATCCATCAAGCAAGTCGAGGCTCCTGACATGTTTCAGGGGGCTCACGGAATTGCTCTGCATGCAGTGCAGGGGAATCGGGCCTCATCTCGCTTGGGGGGGAAGTCTCATGGTTTTTCTCGAGTTGCGGCGGGGACCTGGGGTACATTCTCGACTTACGGCGGGGATGGCCCTTCAACCCTCGTGTTTGTTCAACGAAGTGTCAGGACTCCTGTCGAGTTTACGAGGGACACCTCAGGAGTCTCTTCGAGGCTTGGCAGGGCAAAAGGAACGCTTCTCGAGGTGAGTCGGGAGACCCAGGGTCCCTTTCCAGTAGCCACAGGGATACTGGGATTCCTGTCAATGTTCAAGAGGAGTCAGGCTCCGTCAAATTTTGAAGCAGTGAGCTCTGCGTGCCTCTCGAGGTGTCAGAGGCATGTGAGGCATTCCGTCGAAAGGAGTCGGGGACCTAGGGCTTTCTCTAGGGACTCCACAGGTGGTGCAGACATCCCTTCACCTTGTGAGATGAAAGACTAGACTGTATTCAAGCCACTGCAAGGAAACCCGGCCTCCTTTCGAGTCAGGGCTTCTCGGTGTATATGCCCATTGAGGCAGCAATCTCAGGGTCCCCCTCATACCTATTGCTGAGAGAAGCCTCCTCTTGAGGGGCTTGTGGAAAGGTGGCCTACGTCTTGAGTCTAAGCCAGGGAATCAGCTCTCATCTCGAGGCAATTTGGGGTACACGGAGCAGTCCTCGAGTTGCTGCTGCTGAACTTGGTACTCCTCTAGACTTGGCCCGTTGTTCTCGGGGAACCTCTGGAGTTGCCTAAAGGGAGTCAAGCCTCAGGTCGTGTTTGATGGGGAACGGGGGATGGCTCTGGAGTCAATGCAGGGGAAGCGGGCCTCATCTCGAGTTGATTTGGGGCCCATGGAGCTCCTTCGCGATGCTGGTGTGACCTCAGGGTCCCTCTCTACTTGTGACAGTGTTTTTTTTGCGGACTGTCTCGACATCCATCAAGCAAGTCGAGGCTCCTGACATGTTTCAGGGGGCTCACGGAATTGCTCTGCATGCAGTGCAGGGGAATCGGGCCTCATCTCGCTTGGAGGGGGAAGTCTCATGGTTTTTCTCGAGTTGCGGCGGGGACCTGGGGTACATTCTCGACTTACGGCGGGGATGGCCCTTCAACCCTCGTGTTGTTCAACGAAGTCAGGACTCCTGTCGAGTTACGAGGGACACCTCAGGAGTCTCTTCGAGGCTTGGCAGGGCAAAAGGGACGCTTCTCGAGGTGAGTCGGGAGACCCAGGGTCCCTTTCCAGTAGCCACACAGGGATACTGGGATTCCTGTCAATGTTCAAGAGGAGTCAGGCTCCGTCAAATTTTGAAGCAGTGAGCTCTGCGTGCCTCTCGAGGTGTCAGAGGCATGTGAGGCATTCCGTCGAAAGGAGTCGGGGACCTAGGGCTTTCTCTAGGGACTCCACAGGTGGTGCAGACATCCCTTCACCTTGTGAGATGAAAGACTAGACTGTATTCAAGCCACTGCAAGGAAACCCGGCCTCCTTTCGAGTCAGGGCTTCTCGGTGTATATGCCCATTGAGGCAGCAATCTCAGGGTCCCTCCCTCATACCTATTGCTGAGAGAAGCCTCCTCTTGAGGGGCTTGTGGAAAGGTGGCCTACGTCTTGAGTCTAAGCCAGGGAATCAGCTCTCATCTCGAGGCAATTTGGGGTACACGGAGCAGTCCTCGAGTTGCTCTGCTGAACTTGGTACTCCTCTAGACTTGGCCCGTTGTTCTCGGGGAACCTCTGGAGTTGCCTAAAGGGAGTCAAGCCTCAGGTCGTGTTTGATGGGGAACGGGGGATGGCTCTGGAGTCAATGCAGGGGAAGCGGGCCTCATCTCGAGTTGATTTGGGGCCCATGGAGCTCCTTCGCGATGCTGGTGTGACCTCAGGGTCCCTCTCTACTTGTGACAGTGTTTTTGCGGACTGTCTCGACATCCATCAAGCAAGTCGAGGCTCCTGACATGTTTCAGGGGGCTCACGGAATTGCTCTGCATGCAGTGCAGGGGAATCGGGCCTCATCTCGCTTGGAGGGGGAAGTCTCATGGTTTTTCTCGAGTTGCGGCGGGGACCTGGGGTACATTCTCGACTCGACGGCGGGGGGATGCCCCTTCAACCCTCGTGTTTGTTCAACGAAGTCAGGACTCCTGTCGAGTTACGAGGGACACCTCAGGAGTCTCTTCGAGGCTTGGCAGGGCAAAAGGGACGCTTCTCTCGAGTGAGTCGGGAGACCCAGGGTCCCTTTCCAGTAGCCACAGGGATACTGGGATTCCTGTCAATGTTCAAGAGGAGTCAGGCTCCGTCAAATTTTGAAGCAGTGAGCTCTGCGTGCCTCTCGAGGTGTCAGAGGCATGTGAGGCATTCCGTCGAAAGGAGTCGGGGACCTAGGGCTTTCTCTAGGGACTCCACAGGTGGTGCAGACATCCCTTCACCTTGTGAGATGAAAGACTAGACTGTATTCAAGCCACTGCAAGGCAAAAAGCCGGCCTCCTTTCGAGTCAGGGCTTCTCGGTGTATATGCCCATTGAGGCAGCAATCTCAGGGTCCCTCCCTCATACCTATTGCTGAGAGAAGCCTCCTCTTGAGGGGCTTGAGGAAAGGTGGCCTACGTCTTGAGTCTAAGCCAGGGAATCAGCTCTCATCTCGAGGCAATTTGGGGTACACGGAGCAGTCCTCGAGTTGCTCTGCTGAACTTGGTACTCCTCTAGACTTGGCCCGTTGTTCTCGGGGAACCTCTGGAGTTGCCTAAAGGGAGTCAAGCCTCAGGTCGTGTTTGATGGGGAACGGGGGATGGCTCTGGAGTCAATGCAGGGGAAGCGGGCCTCATCTCGAGTTGATTTGGGGCCCATGGAGCTCCTTCGCGATGCTGGTGTGACCTCAGGGTCCCTCTCTACTTGTGACAGTGTTTTTGCGGACTGTCTCGACATCCATCAAGCAAGTCGAGGCTCCTGACATGTTTCAGGGGGCTCACGGAATTGCTCTGCATGCAGTGCAGGGGAATCGGGCCTCATCTCGCTTGGAGGGGGAAGTCTCATGGTTTTTTTCTCGAGTTGCGGCGGGGACCTGGGGTACATTCTCGACTTACGGCGGGGATGGCCCTTCAAACCCTCGTGTGTGTTCAACGAAGTCAGGACTCCTGTCGAGTTACGAGGGACACCTCAGGAGTCTCTTCGAGGCTTGGCAGGGCAAAAAAAGGGACGCTTCTCGAGGTGAGTCGGGAGACCCAGGGTCCCTTTCCAGTAGCCACAGGGATACTGGGATTCCTGTCAATGTTCAAGAGGAGTCAGGCTCCGTCAAATTTTGAAGCAGTGAGCTCTGCGTGCCTCTCGAGGTGTCAGAGGCATGTGAGGCATTCCGTCGAAAGGAGTCGGGGACCTAGGGCTTTCTCTAGGGACTCCACAGGTGGTGCAGACATCCCTTCACCTTGTGAGATGAAAGACTAGACTGTATTCAAGCCACTGCAAGGAAACCCGGCCTCCTTTCGAGTCAGGGCTTCTCGGTGTATATGCCCATTGAGGCAGCAATCTCAGGGTCCCTCCCTCATACCTATTGCTGAGAGAAGCCTCCTCTTGAGGGGCTTGTGGAAAGGTGGCCTACGTCTTGAGTCTAAGCCAGGGAAAGCTCTCTCTCATCTCGAGGCAATTTGGGGTACACGGAGCAGTCCTCGAGTTGCTCTGCTGAACTTGGTACTCCTCTAGACTTGGCCCGTTGTTCTCGGGGAACCTCTGGAGTTGCCTAAAGGGAGTCAAGCCTCAGGTCGTGTTTGATGGGGAACGGGGGATGGCTCTGGAGTCAATGCAGGGGAAGCGGGCCTCTCATCTCGAGTTGATTTGGGGCCCATGGAGCTCCTTCGCGATGCTGGTGTGACCTCAGGGTCCCTCTCTACTTGTGACAGTGTTTTTTGCGGACTGTCTCGACATCCATCAAGCAAGTCGAGGCTCCTGACATGTTTCAGGGGGCTCACGGAATTGCTCTGCATGCAGTGCAGGGGAATCGGGCCTCATCTCGCTTGGAGGGGGAAGTCTCATTTTTTTTTCTCGAGTTGCGGCGGGGACCTGGGGTACATTCTCGACTTACGGCGGGGATGGCCCTTCAACCCTCGTGTTTGTTTAACGAAGTCGAAGTCAGGACTCCTGTCGAGTTACGAGGGACACCTCAGGAGTCTCTTCGAGGCTTGGCAGGGCAAAAGGGACGCTTCTCGAGGTGAGTCGGGAGACCCAGGGTCCCTTTCCAGTAGCCACAGGGATACTGGGATTCCTGTCAATGTTCAAGAGGAGTCAGGCTCCGTCAAATTTTGAAGCAGTGCTGCTCTGCGTGCCTCTCGAGGTGTGTCAGAGGCATGTGAGGCATTCCGTCGAAAGGAGTCGGGGACCTAGGGCTTTCTCTAGGGACTCCACAGGTGGTGCAGACATCCCTTCACCTTGTGAGATGAAAGACTAGACTGTATTCAAGCCACTGCAAGGAAACCCGGCCTCCTTTCGAGTCAGGGCTTCTCGGTGTATATGCCCATTGAGGCAGCAATCTCAGGGTCCCTCCCTCATACCTATTGCTGAGAGAAGCCTCCTCTTGAGGGGCTTGTGGAAAGGTGGCCTACGTCTTGAGTCTAAGCCAGGGAATCAGCTCTCATCATCTCGAGGCAATTTGGGGTACACGGAGCAGTCCTCGAGTTGCTCTGCTGAACTTGGTACTCCTCTAGACTTGGCCCGTTGTTCTCGGGGAACCTCTGGAGTTGCCTAAAGGGAGTCAAGCCTCAGGTCGTGTTTGATGGGGAACGGGGGATGGCTCTGGAGTCAATGCAGGGGAAGCGGGCCTCATCTCGAGTTGATTTGGGGCCCATGGAGCTCCTTCGCGATGCTGGTGTGACCTCAGGGTCCCTCTCTACTTGTGACAGTGTTTTTGCGGACTGTCTCGACATCCATCAAGCAAGTCGAGGCTCCTGACATGTTTCAGGGGGCTCACGGAATTGCTCTGCATGCAGTGCAGGGGAATCGGGCCTCATCTCGCTTGGAGGGGGAAGTCTCATGGTTTTTCTCGAGTTGCGGCGGGGACCTGGGGTACATTCTCGACTTACGGCGGGGATGGCCCTTCAACCCTCGTGTTTGTTCAACGAAGTCAGGACTCCTGTCGAGTTACGAGGGACACCTCAGGAGTCTCTTCGAGGCTTGGCAGGGCAACGCTTCTCGAGGTGAGTCGGGAGACCCAGGGTCCCTTTCCAGTAGCCACAGGGATACTGGGATTCCTGTCAATGTTCAAGAGGAGTCAGGCTCCGTCAAATTTTTGAAGCAGTGAGCTCTGCGTGCCTCTCGAGGTGTCAGAGGCATGTGAGGCATTCCGTCGAAAGGAGTCGGGGACCTAGGGCTTTCTCTAGGGACTCCACAGGTGGTGCAGACATCCCTTCACCTTGTGAGATGAAAGACTAGACTGTATTCAAGCCACTGCAAGGAAACCCGGCCTCCTTTCGAGTCAGGGCTTCTCGGTGTATATGCCCATTGAGGCAGCAATCTCAGGGTCCCTCCCTCATACCTATTGCTGAGAGAAGCCTCCTCTTGAGGGGCTTGTGGAAAGGTGGCCTACGTCTTGAGTCTAAGCCAGGGAATCAGCTCTCATCTCGAGGCAATTTGGGGGGTACACGGAGCAGTCCTCGAGTTGCTCTGCTGAACTTGGTACTCCTCTAGACTTGGCCCGTTGTTCTCGGGGAACCTCTGGAGTTGCCTAAAGGGAGTCAAGCCTCAGGTCGTGTTTGATGGGGAACGGGGGATGGCTCTGGAGTCAATGGGGAAGGGGAAGGGCCTCATCTCGAGTTGATTTGGGGCCCATGGAGCTCCTTCGCGATGCTGGTGTGACCTCAGGGTCCCTCTCTACTTGTGACAGTGTTTTTGCGGACTGTCTCGACATCCATCAAGCAAGTCGAGGCTCCTGACATGTTTCAGGGGGCTCACGGAATTGCTCTGCATGCAGTGCAGGGGAATCGGGCCTCATCTCGCTTGGAGGGGGAAGTCTCATGGTTTTTCTCGAGTTGCGGCGGCGGGGACCTGGGGTACATTCTCGACTTACGGCGGGGATGGCCCTTCAACCCTCGTGTTTGTTCAACGAAGTCAGGACTCCTGTCGAGTTACGAGGGACACCTCAGGAGTCTCTTCGAGGCTTGGCAGGGCAAAAGGGACGCTTCTCGAGGTGAGTCGGGAGACCCAGGGTCCCTTTCCAGTAGCCACAGGGATACTGGGATTCCTGTCAATGTTCAAGAGGAGTCAGGCTCCGTCAAATTTTGAAGCAGTGAGCTCTGCGTGCCTCTCGAGGTGTCAGAGGCATGTGAGGCATTCCGTCGAAAGGAGTCGGGGACCTAGGGCTTTCTCTAGGGACTCCACAGGTGGTGCAGACATCCCTTCACCTTGTGAGATGAAAGACTAGACTGTATTCAAGCCACTGCAAGGAAACCCGGCCTCCTTTCGAGTCAGGGCTTCTCGGTGTATATGCCCATTGAGGCAGCAATCTCAGGGTCCCTCCCTCATACCTATTGCTGAGAGAAGCCTCCTCTTGAGGGGCTTGTGGAAAGGTGGCCTACGTCTTGAGTCTAAGCCAGGGAATCAGCTCTCATCTCGAGGCAATTTGGGGTACACGGAGCAGTCCTCGAGTTGCTCTGCTGAACTTGGTACTCCTCTAGACTTGGCCCGTTGTTCTCGGGGAACCTCTGGAGTTGCCTAAAGGGAGTCAAGCCTCAGGTCGTGTTTGATGGGGAACGGGGGATGGCTCTGGAGTCAATGCAGGGGAAGCGGGCCTCATCTCGAGTTGATTTGGGGCCCATGGAGCTCCTTCGCGATGCTGGTGTGACCTCAGGGTCCCTCTCTACTTGTGACAGTGTTTTTGCGGACTGTCTCGACATCCATCAAGCAAGTCGAGGCTCCTGACATGTTTCAGGGGGCTCACGGAATTGCTCTGCATGCAGTGCAGGGGAATCGGGCCTCATCTCGCTTGGAGGGGGAAGTCTCATGGTTTTTCTCGAGTTGCGGCGGGGACCTGGGGTACATTCTCGACTTACGGCGGGGATGGCCCTTCAACCCTCGTGTTTGTTCAACGAAGTCAGGACTCCTGTCGAGTTACGAGGGACACCTCAGGAGTCTCTCGAGGCTTGGCAGGGCAAAAGGGACGCTTCTCGAGGTGAGTCGGGAGACCCAGGGTCCCTTTCCAGTAGCCACAGGGATACTGGGATTCCTGTCAATGTTCAAGAGGAGTCAGGCTCCGTCAAATTTTGAAGCAGTGAGCTCTGCGTGCCTCTCGAGGTGTCAGAGGCATGTGAGGCATTCCGTCGAAAGGAGTCGGGGACCTAGGGCTTTCTCTAGGGACTCCACAGGTGGTGCAGACATCCCTTCACCTTGTGAGATGAAAGACTAGACTGTATTCAAGCCACTGCAAGGAAACCCGGCCTCCTTTCGAGTCAGGGCTTCTCGGTGTATATGCCCATGAGGCAGCAATCTCAGGGTCCCTCCCTCATACCTATTGCTGAGAGAAGCCTCCTCTTGAGGGGCTTGTGGAAAGGTGGCCTACGTCTTGAGTCTAAGCCAGGGAATCAGCTCTCATCTCGAGGCAATTTGGGGTACACGGAGCAGTCCTCGAGTTGCTGCTCTGCTGAACTTGGTACTCCTCTAGACTTGGCCCGTTGTTCTCGGGGAACCTCTGGAGTTGCCTAAAGGGAGTCAAGCCTCAGGTCGTGTTTGATGGGGAACGGGGGATGGCTCTGGAGTCAATGCAGGGGAAGCTCATCTCGAGTTGATTGAGTTGATGGGGCCCATGGAGCTCCTTCGCGATGCTGGTGTGACCTCAGGGTCCCTCTCTACTTGTGACAGTGTTTTTGCGGACTGTCTCGACATCCATCAAGCAAGTCGAGGCTCCTGACATGTTTCAGGGGGCTCACGGAATTGCTCTGCATGCAGTGCAGGGGAATCGGGCCTCATCTCGCTTGGAGGGGGAAGTCTCATGGTTTTTCTCGAGTTGCGGCGGGGACCTGGGGTACATTCTCGACTTACGGCGGGGATGGCCCTTCAACCCTCGTGTTTGTTCAACGAAGTCAGGACTCCTGTCGAGTTACGAGGGACACCTCAGGAGTCTCTTCGAGGCTTGGCAGGGCAAAAGGAAGACGCTTCTCGAGGTGAGTCGGGAGACCCAGGGTCCCTTTCCAGTAGCCACAGGGATACTGGGATTCCTGTCAATGTTCAAGAGGAGTCAGGCTCCGTCAAATTTTGAAGCAGTGAGCTCTGCGTGCCTCTCGAGGTGTCAGAGGCATGTGAGGCATTCCGTCGAAAGGAGTCGGGGACCTAGGGCTTTCTCTAGGGACTCCACAGGTGGTGCAGACATCCCTTCACCTTGTGAGATGAAAGACTAGACTGTATTCAAGCCACTGCAAGGAAACCCGGCCTCCTTTCGAGTCAGGGCTTCTCGGTGTATATGCCCATTGAGGCAGCAATCTCAGGGTCCCTCCCTCATACCTATTGCTGAGAGAAGCCTCCTCTTGAGGGGCTTGTGGAAAGGTGGCCTACGTCTTGAGTCTAAGCCAGGGAATCAGCTCTCATCTCGAGGCAATTTGGGGTACACGGAGCAGTCCTCGAGTTGCTCTGCTGAACTTGGTACTGGTACTTCTAGACTTGGCCCGTTGTTCTCGGGGAACCTCTGGAGTTGCTAAAGGGAGTCAAGCCTCAGGTCGTGTTTGATGGGGAACGGGGGATGGCTCTGGAGTCAATGCAGGGGAAGCGGGCCTCATCTCGAGTTGATTTGGGGCCCATGGAGCTCCTTCGCGATGCTGGTGTGACCTCAGGGTCCCTCTCTACTTGTGACAGTGTTTTTGCGGACTGTCTCGACATCCATCAAGCAAGTCGAGGCTCCTGACATGTTTCAGGGGGCTCACGGAATTGCTCTGCATGCAGTGCAGGGGAATCGGGCCTCATCTCGCTTGGAGGGGGAAGTCTCATGGTTTTTCTCGAGTTGCGGCGGGGACCTGGGGTACATTCTCGACTTACGGCGGGGATGGCCCTTCAACCCTCGTGTTTGTTCAACGAAGTCAGGACTCCTGTCGAGTTACGAGGGACACCTCAGGAGTCTCTTCGAGGCTTGGCAGGGCAAAAGGGACGCTTCTCGAGGTGAGTCGGGAGACCCAGGGTCCCTTTCCAGTAGCCACAGGGATACTGGGATTCCTGTCAATGTTCAAGAGGAGTCAGGCTCCGTCAAATTTTGAAGCAGTGAGCTCTGCGTGCCTCTCGAGGTGTCAGAGGCATGTGAGGCATTCCGTCGAAAGGAGTCGGGGACCTAGGGCTTTCTCTAGGGACTCCACAGGTGGTGCAGACATCCCTTCACCTTGTGAGATGAAAGACTAGACTGTATTCAAGCCACTGCAAGGAAACCCGGCCTCCTTTCGAGTCAGGGCTTCTCGGTGTATATGCCCATTGAGGCAGCAATCTCAGGGTCCCTCCCTCATACCTATTGCTGAGAGAAGCCTCCTCTTGAGGGGCTTGTGGAAAGGTGGCCTACGTCTTGAGTCTAAGCCAGGGAATCAGCTCTCATCTCGAGGCAATTTGGGGTACACGGAGCAGTCCTCGAGTTGCTCTGCTGAACTTGTACTCCTCTAGACTTGGCCCGTTGTTCTCGGGGAACCTCTGGAGTTGCCTAAAGGGAGTCAAGCCTCAGGTCGTGTTTGATGGGGAACGGGGGATGGCTCTGGAGTCAATGCAGGGGAAGCGGGCCTCATCTCGAGTTGATTTGGGGCCCATGGAGCTCCTTCGCGATGCTGGTGTGACCTCAGGGTCCCTCTCTACTTGTGACAGTTTTTTGCGGACTGTCTCGACATCCATCAAGCAAGTCGAGGCTCCTGACATGTTTCAGGGGGCTCACGGAATTGCTCTGCATGCAGTGCAGGGGAATCGGGCCTCATCTCGCTTGGAGGGGGAAGTCTCATGGTTTTTCTCGAGTTGCGGCGGGGACCTGGGGTACATTCTCGACTTACGGCGGGGATGGCCCTTCAACCCTCGTGTTTGTTCAACGAAGTCAGGACTCCTGTCGAGTTACGAGGGACACCTCAGGAGTCTCTTCGAGGCTTGGCAGGGCAAAAGGGACGCTTCTCGAGGTGAGTCGGGAGACCCGGGTCCCCTTTCCAGTAGCCACAGGGATACTGGGATTCCTGTCAATGTTCAAGAGGAGTCAGGCTCCGTCAAATTTTGAAGCAGTGAGCTCTGCGTGCCTCTCGAGGTGTCAGAGGCATGTGAGGCATTCCGTCGAAAGGAGTCGGGGACCTAGGGCTTTCTCTAGGGACTCCACAGGTGGTGCAGACATCCCTTCACCTTGTGAGATGAAAGACTAGACTGTATTCAAGCCACTGCAAGGAAACCCGGCCTCCTTTCGAGTCAGGGCTTCTCGGTGTATATGCCCATTGAGGCAGCAATCTCAGGGTCCCTCCCTCATACCTATTGCTGAGAGAAGCCTCCTCTTGAGGGGCTTGTGGAAAGGTGGCCTACGTCTTGAGTCTAAGCCAGGGAATCAGCTCTCATCTCGAGGCAATTTGGGGTACACGGAGCAGTCCTCGAGTTGCTCTGCTGAACTTGGTACTCCTCTAGACTTGGCCCGTTGTTCTCGGGGAACCTCTGGAGTTGCCTAAAGGGAGTCAAGCCTCAGGTCGTGTTTGATGGGGAACGGGGGATGGCTCTGGAGTCAATGCAGGGGAAGCGGGCCTCATCTCGAGTTGATTTGGGGCCCATGGAGCTCCTTCGCGATGCTGGTGTGACCTCAGGGTCCCTCTCTACTTGTGACAGTGTTTTTGCGGACTGTCTCGACATCCATCAAGCAAGTCGAGGCTCCTGACATGTTTCAGGGGGCTCACGGAATTGCTCTGCATGCAGTGCAGGGGAATCGGGCCTCATCTCGCTTGGAGGGGGAAGTCTCATGGTTTTTCTCGAGTTGCGGCGGGGACCTGGGGTACATTCTCGACTTACGGCGGGGATGGCCCTTCAACCCTCGTGTTTGTTCAACGAAGTCAGGACTCCTGTCGAGTTACGAGGGACACCTCAGGAGTCTCTTCGAGGCTTGGCAGGGCAAAAGGGACGCTTCTCGAGGTGAGTCGGGAGACCCAGGGTCCCTTTCCAGTAGCACAGGGATACTGGGATTCCTGTCAATGTTCAAGAGGAGTCAGGCTCCGTCAAATTTTGAAGCAGTGAGCTCTGCGTGCCTCTCGAGGTGTCAGAGGCATGTGAGGCATTCCGTCGAAAGGAGTCGGGGACCTAGGGCTTTCTCTAGGGACTCCACAGGTGGTGCAGACATCCCTTCACCTTGTGAGATGAAAGACTAGACTGTATTCAAGCCACTGCAAGGAAACCCGGCCTCCTTTCGAGTCAGGGCTTCTCGGTGTATATGCCCATTGAGGCAGCAATCTCAGGGTCCCTCCCTCATACCTATTGCTGAGAGAAGCCTCCTCTTGAGGGGCTTGTGGAAAGGTGGCCTACGTCTTGAGTCTAAGCCAGGGAATCAGCTCTCATCTCGAGGCAATTTGGGGTACACGGAGCAGTCCTCGAGTTGCTCTGCTGAACTTGGTACTCCTCTAGACTTGGCCCGTTGTTCTCGGGGAACCTCTGGAGTTGCCTAAAGGGAGTCAAGCCTCAGGTCGTGTTTGATGGGAACGGGGGATGGCTCTGGAGTCAATGCAGGGGAAGCGGGCCTCATCTCGAGTTGATTTGGGGCCCATGGAGCTCCTTCGCGATGCTGGTGTGACCTCAGGGTCCCTCTCTACTTGTGACAGTGTTTTTTTGCGGACTGTCTCGACATCCATCAAGCAAGTCGAGGCTCCTGACATGTTTCAGGGGGCTCACGGAATTGCTCTGCATGCAGTGCAGGGGAATCGGGCCTCATCTCGCTTGGAGGGGGAAGTCTCATGGTTTTTCTCGAGTTGCGGCGGGGACCTGGGGTACATTCTCGACTTACGGCGGGGATGGCCCTTCAACCCTCGTGTTTGTTCAACGAAGTCAGGACTCCTGTCGAGTTACGAGGGACACCTCAGGAGTCTCTTCGAGGCTTGGCAGGGCAAAAGGGACGCTTCTCGAGGTGAGTCGGGAGACCCAGGGTCCCTTTCCAGTAGCCACAGGGATACTGGGATTCCTGTCAATGTTCAAGAGGAGTCAGGCTCCGTCAAATTTTGAAGCAGTGAGCTCTGCGTGCCTCTCGAGGTGTCAGAGGCATGTGAGGCATTCCGTCGAAAGGAGTCGGGGACCTAGGGCTTTCTCTAGGGACTCCACAGGTGGTGCAGACATCCCTTCACCTTGTGAGATGAAAGACTAGACTGTATTCAAGCCACTGCAAGGAAACCCGGCCTCCTTTCGAGTCAGGGCTTCTCGGTGTATATGCCCATTGAGGCAGCAATCTCAGGGTCCCTCCCTCATACCTATTGCTGAGAGAAGCCTCCTCTTGAGGGGCTTGTGGAAAGGTGGCCTACGTCTTGAGTCTAAGCCAGGGAATCAGCTCTCATCTCGAGGCAATTTGGGGTACACGGAGCAGTCCTCGAGTTGCTCTGCTGAACTTGGTACTCCTCTAGACTTGGCCCGTTGTTCTCGGGGAACCTCTGGAGTTGCCTAAAGGGAGTCAAGCCTCAGGTCGTGTTTGATGGGACGGGGGATGGCTCTGGAGTCAATGCAGGGGAAGCGGGCCTCATCTCGAGTTGATTTGGGGCCCATGGAGCTCCTTCGCGATGCTGGTGTGACCTCAGGGTCCCTCTCTACTTGTGACAGTGTTTTTGCGGACTGTCTCGACATCCATCAAGCAAGTCGAGGCTCCTGACATGTTTCAGGGGGCTCACGGAATTGCTCTGCATGCAGTGCAGGGGAATCGGGCCTCATCTCGCTTGGAGGGGGAAGTCTCATGGTTTTTCTCGAGTTGCGGCGGGGACCTGGGGTACATTCTCGACTTACGGCGGGGATGGCCCTTCAACCCCCGTGTTTTGTTCAACGAAGTCAGGACTCCTGTCGAGTTACGAGGGACACCTCAGGAGTCTCTTCGAGGCTTGGCAGGGCAAAAGGGACGCTTCTCGAGGTGAGTCGGGAGACCCAGGGTCCCTTTCCAGTAGCCACAGGGATACTGGGATTCCTGTCAATGTTCAAGAGGAGTCAGTCACTCCGTCAAATTTTGAAGCAGTGAGCTCTGCGTGCCTCTCGAGGTGTCAGAGGCATGTGAGGCATTCCGTCGAAAGGAGTCGGGGACCTAGGGCTTTCTCTAGGGACTCCACAGGTGGTGCAGACATCCCTTCACCTTGTGAGATGAAAGACTAGACTGTATTCAAGCCACTGCAAGGAAACCCGGCCTCCTTTCGAGTCAGGGCTTCTCGGTGTATATGCCCATTGAGGCAGCAATCTCAGGGTCCCTCCCTCATACCTATTGCTGAGAGAAGCCTCCTCTTGAGGGGCTTGTGGAAAGGTGGCCTACGTCTTGAGTCTAAGCCAGGGAATCAGCTCTCATCTCGAGGCAATTTGGGGTACACGGAGCAGTCCTCGAGTTGCTCTGCTGAACTTGGTACTCCTCTAGACTTGGCCCGTTGTTCTCGGGGAACCTCTGGAGTTGCCTAAAGGGAGTCAAGCCTCAGGTCGTGTTTGATGGGGAACGGGGGATGGCTCTGGAGTCAATGCAGGGGAAGCGGGCCTCATCTCGAGTTGATTTGGGGCCCATGGAGCTCCTTCGCGATGCTGGTGTGACCTCAGGGTCCCTCTCTACTTGTGACAGTGTTTTTGCGGACTGTCTCGACATCCATCAAGCAAGTCGAGGCTCCTGACATGTTTCAGGGGGCTCACGGAATTGCTCTGCATGCAGTGCAGGGGAATCGGGCCTCATCTCGCTTGGAGGGGGAAGTCTCATGGTTTTTCTCGAGTTGCGGCGGGGACCTGGGGTACATTCTCGACTTACGGCGGGGATGGCCCTTCAACCCTCGTGTTTGTTCAACGAAGTCAGGACTCCTGTCGAGTTACGAGGGACACCTCAGGAGTCTCTTCGAGGCTTGGCAGGGCAAAAAAGGGACGCTTCTCGAGGTGAGTCGGGAGACCCAGGGTCCCTTTCCAGTAGCCACAGGGATACTGGGATTCCTGTCAATGTTCAAGAGGAGTCAGGCTCCGTCAAATTTTGAAGCAGTGAGCTCTGCGTGCCTCTCTCGAGGTGTCAGAGGCATGTGAGGCATTCCGTCGAAAGGAGTCGGGGACCTAGGGCTTTCTCTAGGGACTCCACAGGTGGTGCAGACATCCCTTCACCTTGTGAGATGAAAGACTAGACTGTATTCAAGCCACTGCAAGGAAAGCCGGCCTCCTTTCGAGTCAGGGCTTCTCGGTGTATATACCCATTGAGGCAGCAATCTCAGGGTCCCTCCCTCATACCTATTGCTGAGAGAAGCCTCCTCTTGAGGGGCTTGTGGAAAGGTGGCCTACGTCTTGAGTCTAAGCCAGGGAATCAGCTCTCATCTCGAGGCAATTTGGGGTACACGGAGCAGTCCTCGAGTTGCTCTGCTGAACTTGGTACTCCTCTAGACTTGGCCCGTTGTTCTCGGGGAACCTCTGGAGTTGCCTAAAGGGAGTCAAGCCTCAGGTCGTGTTTGATGGGGAACGGGGGATGGCTCTGGAGTCAATGCAGGGGAAGCGGGCCTCATCTCGAGTTGATTTGGGGCCCATGGAGCTCCTTCGCGATGCTGGTGTGACCTCAGGGTCCCTCTCTACTTGTGACAGTGTTTTTGCGGACTGTCTCGACATCCATCAAGCAAGTCGAGGCTCCTGACATGTTTCAGGGGGCTCACGGAATTGCTCTGCATGCAGTGCAGGGGAATCGGGCCTCATCTCGCTTGGAGGGGGAAGTCTCATGGTTTTTCTCGAGTTGCGGCGGGGGACCTGGGGTACATTCTCGACTTACGGCGGGGATGGCCCTTCAACCCTCGTGTTTGTTCAACGAAGTCAGGACTCCTGTCGAGTTACGAGGGACACCTCAGGAGTCTCTTCGAGGCTTGGCAGGGCAAAAGGGACGCTTCTCGAGGTGAGTCGGGAGACCCAGGGTCCCTTTCCAGTAGCCACAGGGATACTGGGATTCCTGTCAATGTTCAAGAGGAGTCAGGCTCCGTCAAATTTTGAAGCAGTGAGCTCTGCGTGCCTCTCTCGAGGTGTCAGAGGCATGTGAGGCATTCCGTCGAAAGGAGTCGGGGACCTAGGGCTTTCTCTAGGGACTCCACAGGTGGTGCAGACATCCCTTCACCTTGTGAGATGAAAGACTAGACTGTATTCAAGCCACTGCAAGGAAACCCGGCCTCCTTTCGAGTCAGGGCTTCTCGGTGTATATGCCCATTGAGGCAGCAATCTCAGGGTCCCTCCCTCATACCTATTGCTGAGAGAAGCCTCCTCTTGAGGGGCTTGTGGAAAGGTGGCCTACGTCTTGAGTCTAAGCCAGGGAATCAGCTCTCATCTCGAGGCAATTTGGGGTACACGGAGCAGTCCTCGAGTTGCTCTGCTGAACTTGGTACTCCTCTAGACTTGGCCCGTTGTTCTCGGGGAACCTCTGGAGTTGCCTAAAGGGAGTCAAGCCTCAGGTCGTGTTTGATGGGGAACGGGGGATGGCTCTGGAGTCAATGCAGGGGAAGCGGCGGGCCTCATCTCGAGTTATTTGGGGCCCATGGAGCTCCTTCGCGATGCTGGTGTGACCAGGGTCCCTCTCTACTTGTGACAGTGTTTTTGCGGACTGTCTCGACATCCATCAAGCAAGTCGAGGCTCCTGACATGTTTCAGGGGGCTCACGGAATTGCTCTGCATGCAGTGCAGGGGAATCGGGCCTCATCTCGCTTGGAGGGGGAAGTCTCATGGTTTTTCTCGAGTTGCGGCGGGGACCTGGGGTACATTCTCGACTTACGGCGGGGGGATGGCCCTTCAACCCTCGTGTTTGTTCAACGAAGTCAGGACTCCTGTCGAGTTACGAGGGACACCTCAGGAGTCTCTTCGAGGCTTGGCAGGGCAAAAGGGACGCTTCTCGAGGTGAGTCGGGAGACCCAGGGTCCCTTTCCAGTAGCCACAGGGATACTGGGATTCCTGTCAATGTTCAAGAGGAGTCAGGCTCCGTCAAATTTTGAAGCAGTGAGCTCTGCGTGCCTCTCGAGGTGTCAGAGGCGTGAGGCATTCCGTCGAAAGGAGTCGGGGACCTAGGGCTTTCTCTAGGGACTCCACAGGTGGTGCAGACATCCCTTCACCTTGTGAGATGAAAGACTAGACTGTATTCAAGCCACTGCAAGGAAACCCGGCCTCCTTTCGAGTCAGGGCTTCTCGGTGTATATGCCCATTGAGGCAGCAATCTCAGGGTCCCTCCCTCATACCTATTGCTGAGAGAAGCCTCCTCTTGAGGGGCTTGTGGAAAGGTGGCCTACGTCTTGAGTCTAAGCCAGGGAATCAGCTCTCATCTCGAGGCAATTTGGGGGTACACGGAGCAGTCCTCGAGTTGCTCTGCTGAACTTGGTACTCCTCTAGACTTGGCGTTGTTCTCGGGGAACCTCTGGAGTTGCCTAAAGGGAGTCAAGCCTCAGGTCGTGTTTGATGGGGAACGGGGGATGGCTCTGGAGTCAATGCAGGGGAAGCGGGCCTCATCTCGAGTTGATTTGGGGCCCATGGAGTCCTTCGCGATGCTGGTGTGACCTCAGGGTCCCTCTCTACTTGTGACAGTGTTTTTGCGGACTGTCTCGACATCCATCAAGCAAGTCGAGGCTCCTGACATGTTTCAGGGGGCTCACGGAATTGCTCTGCATGCAGTGCAGGGGAATCGGGCCTCATCTCGCTTGGAGGGGGAAGTCTCATGGTTTTTCTCGAGTTGCGGCGGGGACCTGGGGTACATTCTCGACGACTTACGGCGGGGATGGCCCTTCAACCCTCGTGTTTGTTCAACGAAGTCAGGACTCCTGTCGAGTTACGAGGGACACCTCAGGAGTCTCTTCGAGGCTTGGCAGGGCAAAAGGGACGCTTCTCGAGGTGAGTCGGGAGACCCAGGGTCCCTTTCCAGTAGCCACAGGGATACTGGGATTCCTGTCAATGTTCAAGAGGAGTCAGGCTCCGTCAAATTTTGAAGCAGTGAGCTCTGCGTGCCTCTCGAGGTGTCAGAGGCATGTGAGGCATTCCGTCGAAAAGGAGTCGGGGACCTAGGGCTTTCTCTAGGGACTCCACAGGTGGTGCAGACATCCCTTCACCTTGTGAGATGAAAGACTAGACTGTATTCAAGCCACTGCAAGGAAACCCGGCCTCCTTTCGAGTCAGGGCTTCTCGGTGTATATGCCCATTGAGGCAGCAATCTCAGGGTCCCTCCCTCATACCTATTGCTGAGAGAAGCCTCCTCTTGAGGGGCTTGTGGAAAGGTGGCCTACGTCTTGAGTCTAAGCCAGGGAATCAGCTCTCATCTCGAGGCAATTTGGGGTACACGGAGCAGTCCTCGAGTTGCTCTGCTGAACTTGGTACTCCTCTAGACTTGGCCCGTTGTTCTCGGGGAACCTCTGGAGTTGCCTAAAGGGAGTCAAGCCTCAGGTCGTGTTTGATGGGGAACGGGGGATGGCTCTGGAGTCAATGCAGGGGAAGCGGGCCTCATCTCGAGTTGATTTGGGGCCCATGGAGCTCCTTCGCGATGCTGGTGTGACCTCAGGGTCCCTCTCTACTTGTGACAGTGTTTTTGCGGACTGTCTCGACATCCATCAAGCAAGTCGAGGCTCCTGACATGTTTCAGGGGGCTCACGGAATTGCTCTGCATGCAGTGCAGGGGAATCGGGCCTCATCTCGCTTGGAGGGGGAAGTCTCATGGTTTTTCTCGAGTTGCGGCGGGGACCTGGGGTACATTCTCGACTTACGGCGGGGATGGCCCTTCAACCCTCGTGTTTGTTCAACGAAGTCAGGACTCCTGTCGAGTTACGAGGGACACCTCAGGAGTCTCTTCGAGGCTTGGCAGGGCAAAAGGGACGCTTCTCGAGGTGAGTCGGGAGACCCAGGGTCCCTTTCCAGTAGCCACAGGGATACTGGGATTCCTGTCAATGTTCAAGAGGAGTCAGGCTCCGTCAAATTTTGAAGCAGTGAGCTCTGCGTGCCTCTCGAGGTGTCAGAGGCATGTGAGGCATTCCGTCGAAAGGAGTCGGGGACCTAGGGCTCTCTCTAGGGACTCCACAGGTGGTGCAGACATCCCTTCACCTTGTGAGATGAAAGACTAGACTGTATTCAAGCCACTGCAAGGAAACCCGGCCTCCTTTCGAGTCAGGGCTTCTCGGTGTATATGCCCATTGAGGCAGCAATCTCAGGGTCCCTCCCTCATACCTATTGCTGAGAGAAGCCTCCTCTTGAGGGGCTTGTGGAAAGGTGGCCTACGTCTTGAGTCTAAGCCAGGGAATCAGCTCTCATCTCGAGGCAATTTGGGGTACACGGAGCAGTCCTCGAGTTGCTCTGCTGAACTTGGTACTCCTCTAGACTTGGCCCGTTGTTCTCGGGGAACCTCTGGAGTTGCCTAAAGGGAGTCAAGCCTCAGGTCGTGTTTGATGGGGATGGGGGGGGATGGCTCTGGAGTCAATGCAGGGGAAGCGGGCCTCATCTCGAGTTGATTTGGGGCCCATGGAGCTCCTTCGCGATGCTGGTGTGACCTCAGGGTCCCTCTCTACTTGTGACAGTGTTTTTGCGGACTGTCTCGACATCCATCAAGCAAGTCGAGGCTCCTGACATGTTTCAGGGGGCTCACGGAATTGCTCTGCATGCAGTGCAGGGGAATCGGGCCTCATCTCGCTTGGAGGGGGAAGTCTCATGGTTTTTCTCGAGTTGCGGCGGGGACCTGGGGTACATTCTCGACTTACGGCGGGGATGGCCCTTCAACCCTCGTGTTTGTTCAACGAAGTCAGGACTCCTGTCGAGTTACGAGGGACACCTCAGGAGTCTCTTCGAGGCTTGGCAGGGCAAAAGGGACGCTTCTCGAGGTGAGTCGGGAGACCCAGGGTCCCTTTCCAGTAGCCACAGGGATACTGGGATTCCTGTCAATGTTCAAGAGGAGTCAGGCTCCGTCAAATTTTGAAGCAGTGAGCTCTGCGTGCCTCTCGAGGTGTCAGAGGCATGTGAGGCATTCCGTCGAAAGGAGTCGGGGACCTAGGGCTTTCTCTAGGGCTCCACACAGGTGGTGCAGACATCCCTTCACCTTGTGAGATGAAAGACTAGACTGTATTCAAGCCACTGCAAGGAAACCCGGCCTCCTTTCGAGTCAGGGCTTCTCGGTGTATATGCCCATTGAGGCAGCAATCTCAGGGTCCCTCCCTCATACCTATTGCTGAGAGAAGCCTCCTCTTGAGGGGCTTGTGGAAAGGTGGCCTACGTCTTGAGTCTAAGCCAGGGAATCAGCTCTCATCTCGAGGCAATTTGGGGTACACGGAGCAGTCCTCGAGTTGCTCTGCTGAACTTGGTACTCCTCTAGACTTGGCCCGTTGTTCTCGGGGAACCTCTGGAGTTGCCTAAAGGGAGTCAAGCCTCAGGTCGTGTTTGATGGGGAACGGGGGATGGCTCTGGAGTCAATGCAGGGGAAGCGGGCCTCATCTCGAGTTGATTTGGGGCCCATGGAGCTCCTTCGCGATGCTGGTGTGACCTCAGGGTCCCTCTCTACTTGTGACAGTGTTTGCGGACTGTCTCGACATCCATCAAGCAAGTCGAGGCTCCTGACATGTTTCAGGGGGCTCACGGAATTGCTCTGCATGCAGTGCAGGGGAATCGGGCCTCATCTCGCTTGGAGGGGGAAGTCTCATGGTTTTTCTCGAGTTGCGGCGGGGACCTGGGGTACATTCTCGACTTACGGCGGGGATGGCCCTTCAACCCTCGTGTTTGTTCAACGAAGTCAGGACTCCTGTCGAGTTACGAGGGACACCTCAGGAGTCTCTTCGAGGCTTGGCAGGGCAAAAGGGACGCTTCTCGAGGTGAGTCGGGAGACCCAGGGTCCCTTTCCAGTAGCCACAGGGATACTGGGATTCCTGTCAATGTTCAAGAGGAGTCAGGCTCCGTCAAATTTTGAAGCAGTGAGCTCTGCGTGCCTCTCGAGGTGTCAGAGGCATGTGAGGCATTCCGTCGAAAGGAGTCGGGGACCTAGGGCTTTCTCTAGGGACTCCACAGGTGGTGCAGACATCCCTTCACCTTGTGAGATGAAAGACTAGACTGTATTCAAGCCACTGCAAGGAAACCCGGCCTCCTTTCGAGTCAGGGCTTCTCGGTGTATATGCCCATTGAGGCAGCAATCTCAGGGTCCCTCCCTCATACCTATTGCTGAGAGAAGCCTCCTCTTGAGGGGCTTGTGGAAAGGTGGCCTACGTCTTGAGTCTAAGCCAGGGAATCAGCTCTCATCTCGAGGCAATTTGGGGTACACGGAGCAGTCCTCGAGTTGCTCTGCTGAACTTGGTACTCCTCTAGACTTGGCCCGTTGTTCTCGGGGAACCTCTGGAGTTGCCCTAAAGGGAGTCAAGCCTCAGGTCGTGTTTGATGGGGAACGGGGGATGGCTCTGGAGTCAATGCAGGGGAAGCGGGCCTCATCTCGAGTTGATTTGGGGCCCATGGAGCTCCTTCGCGATGCTGGTGTGACCTCAGGGTCCCTCTCTACTTGTGACAGTGTTTTTGCGGACTGTCTCGACATCCATCATCAAGCAAGTCGAGGCTCCTGACATGTTTCAGGGGGCTCACGGAATTGCTCTGCATGCAGTGCAGGGGAATCGGGCCTCATCTCGCTTGGAGGGGGAAGTCTCATGGTTTTTCTCGAGTTGCGGCGGGGACCTGGGGTACATTCTCGACTTACGGCGGGGATGGCCCTTCAACCCTCGTGTTTGTTCAACGAAGTCAGGACTCCTGTCGAGTTACGAGGGACACCTCAGGAGTCTCTTCGAGGCTTGGCAGGGCAAAAGGGACGCTTCTCGAGGTGAGTCGGGAGACCCAGGGTCCCTTTCCAGTAGCCACAGGGATACTGGGATTCCTGTCAATGTTCAAGAGGAGTCAGGCTCCGTCAAATTTTGAAGCAGTGAGCTCTGCGTGCCTCTCGAGGTGTCAGAGGCATGTGAGGCATTCCGTCGAAAGGAGTCGGGGACCTAGGGCTTTCTCTAGGGACTCCACAGGTGGTGCAGACATCCCTTCACCTTGTGAGATGAAAGAGACTAGACTGTATTCAAGCCACTGCAAGGAAACCCGGCCTCCTTTCGAGTCAGGGCTTCTCGGTGTATATGCCCATTGAGGCAGCAATCTCAGGGTCCCTCCCTCATACCTATTGCTGAGAGAAGCCTCCTCTTGAGGGGCTTGTGGAAAGGTGGCCTACGTCTTGAGTCTAAGCCAGGGAATCAGCTCTCATCTCGAGGCAATTTGGGGTACACGGAGCAGTCCTCGAGTTGCTCTGCTGAACTTGGTACTCCTCTAGACTTGGCCCGTTGTTCTCGGGGAACCTCTGGAGTTGCCTAAAGGGAGTCAAGCCTCAGGTCGTGTTTGATGGGGAACGGGGGATGGCTCTGGAGTCAATGCAGGGGAAGCGGGCCTCATCTCGAGTTGATTTGGGGCCCATGGAGCTCCTTCGCGATGCTGGTGTGACCTCAGGGTCCCTCTCTACTTGTGACAGTGTTTTTGCGGACTGTCTCGACATCCATCAAGCAAGTCGAGCTCCTGACATTTCAGGGGGCTCACGGAATTGCTCTGCATGCAGTGCAGGGGAATCGGGCCTCATCTCGCTTGGAGGGGGAAGTCTCATGGTTTTTCTCGAGTTGCGGCGGGGACCTGGGGTACATTCTCGACTTACGGCGGGGATGGCCCTTCAACCCTCGTGTTTGTTCAACGAAGTCAGGACTCCTGTCGAGTTACGAGGGACACCTCAGGAGTCTCTTCGAGGCTTGGCAGGGCAAAAGGGACGCTTCTCGAGGTGAGTCGGGAGACCCAGGGTCCCTTTCCAGTAGCCACAGGGATACTGGGATTCCTGTCAATGTTCAAGAGGAGTCAGGCTCCGTCAAATTTTGAAGCAGTGAGCTCTGCGTGCCTCTCGAGGTGTCAGAGGCATGTGAGGCATTCCGTCGAAAGGAGTCGGGGACCTAGGGCTTTCTCTAGGGACTCCACAGGTGGTGCAGACATCCCTTCACCTTGTGAGATGAAAGACTAGACTGTATTCAAGCCACTGCAAGGAAACCCGGCCTCCTTTCGAGTCAGGGCTTCTCGGTGTATATGCCCATTGAGGCAGCAATCTCAGGGTCCCTCCCTCATACCTATTGCTGAGAGAAGCCTCCTCTTGAGGGGCTTGTGGAAAGGTGGCCTACGTCTTGAGTCTAAGCCAGGGAATCAGCTCTCATCTCGAGGCAATTTGGGGTACACGGAGCAGTCCTCGAGTTGCTCTGCTGAACTTGGTACTCCTCTAGACTTGGCCCGTTGTTCTCGGGGAACCTCTGGAGTTGCCTAAAGGGAGTCAAGCCTCAGGTCGTGTTTGATGGGGAACGGGGGATGGCTCTGGAGTCAATGCAGGGGAAGCGGGCCTCATCTCGAGTTGATTTGGGGCCCATGGAGCTCCTTCGCGATGCTGGTGTGACCTCAGGGTCCCTCTCTACTTGTGACAGTGTTTTTGCGGACTGTCTCGACATCCATCAAGCAAGTCGAGGCTCCTGACATGTTTCAGGGGGCTCACGGAATTGCTCTGCATGCAGTGCAGGGGAATCGGGCCTCATCTCGCTTGGAGGGGGAAGTCTCATGGTTTTTCTCGAGTTGCGGCGGGGACCTGGGGTACATTCTCGACTTACGGCGGGGATGGCCCTTCAACCCTCGTGTTTGTTCAACGAAGTCAGGACTCCTGTCGAGTTACGAGGGACACCTCAGGAGTCTCTTCGAGGCTTGGCAGGGCAAAAGGGACGCTTCTCGAGGTGAGTCGGGAGACCCAGGGTCCCTTTCCAGTAGCCACAGGGATACTGGGATTCCTGTCAATGTTCAAGAGGAGTCAGGCTCCGTCAAATTTTGAAGCAGTGAGCTCTGCGTGCCTCTCGAGGTGTCAGAGGCATGTGAGGCATTCCGTCGAAAGGAGTCGGGGACCTAGGGCTTTCTCTAGGGACTCCACAGGTGGTGCAGACATCCCTTCACCTTGTGAGATGAAAGACTAGACTGTATTCAAGCCACTGCAAGGAAACCGGCCTCCTTTCGAGTCAGGGCTTCTCGGTGTATATGCCCATTGAGGCAGCAATCTCAGGGTCCCTCCCTCATACCTATTGCTGAGAGAAGCCTCCTCTTGAGGGGCTTGTGGAAAGTTGGCCTACGTCTTGAGTCTAAGCCAGGGAATCAGCTCTCATCTCGAGGCAATTTGGGGTACACGGAGCAGTCCTCGAGTTGCTCTGCTGAACTTGGTACTCCTCTAGACTTGGCCCGTTGTTCTCGGGGAACCTCTGGAGTTGCCTAAAGGGAGTCAAGCCTCAGGTCGTGTTTGATGGGGAACGGGGGATGGCTCTGGAGTCAATGCAGGGGAAGCGGGCCTCATCTCGAGTTGATTTGGGGCCCATGGAGCTCCTTCGCGATGCTGGTGTGACCTCAGGGTCCCTCTCTACTTGTGACAGTGTTTTTGCGGACTGTCTCGACATCCATCAAGCAAGTCGAGGCTCCTGACATGTTTCAGGGGGCTCACGGAATTGCTCTGCATGCAGTGCAGGGGAATCGGGCCTCATCTCGCTTGGAGGGGGAAGTCTCATGGTTTTTCTCGAGTTGCGGCGGGGACCTGGGGTACATTCTCGACTTACGGCGGGGATGGCCCTTCAACCCTCGTGTTTGTTCAACGAAGTCAGGACTCCTGTCGAGTTACGAGGGACACCTCAGGAGTCTCTTCGAGGCTTGGCAGGGCAAAAGGGACGCTTCTCGAGGTGAGTCGGGAGACCCAGGGTCCCTTTCCAGTAGCCACAGGGATACTGGGATTCCTGTCAATGTTCAAGAGGAGTCAGGCTCCGTCAAATTTTGAAGCAGTGAGCTCTGCGTGCCTCTCGAGGTGTCAGAGGCATGTGAGGCATTCCGTCGAAAGGAGTCGGGGACCTAGGGCTTTCTCTAGGGACTCCACAGGTGGTGCAGACATCCCTTCACCTTGTGAGATGAAAGACTAGACTGTATTCAAGCCACTGCAAGGAAACCCGGCCTCCTTTCGAGTCAGGGCTTCTCGGTGTATATGCCCATTGAGGCAGCAATCTCAGGGTCCCTCCCTCATACCTATTGCTGAGAGAAGCCTCCTCTTGAGGGGCTTGTGGAAAGGTGGCCTACGTCTTGAGTCTAAGCCAGGGAATCAGCTCTCATCTCGAGGCAATTTGGGGTACACGGAGCATTCCTCGAGTTGCTCTGCTGAACTTGGTATTCCTCTAGACTTGGCACGTTGTTCTCGGGGAACTCTGGAGTTGCCTAAAGGGAGTCAAGCCTCAGGTCGTGTTTGATGGGGAACGGGGGATGGCTCTGGAGTCAATGCAGGGGAAGCGGGCCTCATCTCGAGTTGATTTGGGGCCCATGGAGCTCCTTCGCGATGCTGGTGTGACCTCAGGGTCCCTCTCTACTTGTGACAGTGTTTTTGCGGATTGTCTCGACATCCATCAAGCAAGTCGAGGCTCCTGACATGTTTCATGGGGCTCACGGAATTGCTCTGCATGCAGTGCAGGGGAATCGGGCCTCATCTCGCTTGGAGGGGGAAGTCTCATGGTTTTTCTCGAGTTGCGGCGGGGACCTGGGGTACATTCTCGACTTACGGCGGGGATGGCCCTTCAACCCTCGTGTTTGTTCAACGAAGTCAGGACTCCTGTCGAGTTACGAGGGACACCTCAGGAGTCTCTTCGAGGCTTGGCAGGGCAAAAGGGACGCTTCTCGAGGTGAGTCGGGAGACCCAGGGTCCCTTTCCAGTAGCCACAGGGATACTGGGATTCCTGTCAATGTTCAAGAGGAGTCAGGCTCCGTCAAATTTTGAAGCAGTGAGCTCTGCGTGCCTCTCGAGGTGTCAGAGGCATGTGAGGCATTCCGTCGAAAGGAGTCGGGGACCTAGGGCTTTCTCTAGGGACTCCACAGGTGGTGCAGACATCCCTTCACCTTGTGAGATGAAAGACTAGACTGTATTCAAGCCACTGCAAGGAAACCCGGCCTCCTTTCGAGTCAGGGCTTCTCGGTGTATTGCCCATTGAGGCAGCAATCTCAGGGTCCCTCCCTCATACTACCTATTGCTGAGAGAAGCCTCCTCTTGAGGGGCTTGTGGAAAGGTGGCCTACGTCTTGAGTCTAAGCCAGGGAATCAGCTCTCATCTCGAGGCAATTTGGGGTACACGGAGCATTCCTCGAGTTGCTCTGCTGAACTTGGTATTCCTCTAGACTTGGCACGTTGTTCTCGGGGAACCTCTGGAGTTGCCTAAAGGGAGTCAAGCCTCAGGTCGTTTGATGTGGAACGGGGGATGGCTCTGGAGTCAATGCAGGGGAAGCGGGCCTCATCTCGAGTTGATTTGGGGCCCATGGAGCTCCTTCGCGATGCTGGTGTGACCTCAGGGTCCCTCTCTACTTGTGACAGTGTTTTTGCGGATTGTCTCGACATCCATCAAGCAAGTCGAGGCTCCTGACATGTTTCAGGGGGCTCACGGAATTGCTCTGCATGCAGTGCAGGGGAATCGGGCCTCATCTCGCTGGAGGGGGAAATCTCATGGTTTTTCTCGAGTTGCGGCGGGGACCTGGGGTACATTCTCGACTTACGGCGGGGATGGCCCTTCAACCCTCGTGTTTGTTCAACGAAGTCAGGACTCCTGTCGAGTTACGAGGGACACCTCAGGAGTCTCTTCGAGGCTTGGCAGGGCAAAAGGGACGCTTCTCGAGGTGAGTCGGGAGACCCAGGGTCCCTTTCCAGTAGCCACAGGGATACTGGGATTCCTGTCAATGTTCAAGAGGAGTCAGGCTCCGTCAAATTTTGAAGCAGTGAGCTCTGCGTGCCTCTCGAGGTGTCAGAGGCATGTGAGGCATTCCGTCGAAAGGAGTCGGGGACCTAGGGCTTTCTCTAGGGACTCCACAGGTGGTGCAGACATCCCTTCACCTTGTGAGATGAAAGACTAGACTGTATTCAAGCCACTGCAAGGAAACCCGGCCTCCTTTCGAGTCAGGGCTTCTCGGTGTATATGCCCATTGAGGCAGCAATCTCAGGGTCCCTCCCTCATACCTATTGCTGAGAGAAGCCTCCTCTTGAGGGGCTTGTGGAAAGTGGCCTACGTCTTGAGTCTAAGCCAGGGAATCAGCTCTCATCTCGAGGCAATTTGGGGTACACGGAGCATTCCTCGAGTTGCTCTGCTGAACTTGGTACTCCTCTAGACTTGGCCCGTTGTTCTCGGGGAACCTCTGGAGTTGCCTAAAGGGAGTCAAGCCTCAGGTCGTGTTTGATGGGGAATGGGGGATGGCTCTGGAGTCAATGCAGGGGAAGCGGGGGCCTCATCTCGAGTTGATTTGGGGCCCATGGAGCTCCTTCGCGATGCTGGTGTGACCTCAGGGTCCCTCTCTACTTGTGACAGTGTTTTTGCGGATTGTCTCGACATCCATCAAGCAAGTCGAGGCTCCTGACATGTTTCAGGGGGCTCACGGAATTGCTCTGCATGCAGTGCAGGGGAATCGGGCCTCATCTCGCTTGGAGGGGGAAGTCTCATGGTTTTTCTCGAGTTGCGGCGGGGACCTGGGGTACATTCTCGACTTACGGCGGGGATGGCCCTTCAACCCTCGTGTTTGTTCAACGAAGTCAGGACTCCTGTCGAGTTACGAGGGACACCTCAGGAGTCTCTTCGAGGCTTGGCAGGGCAAAAGGGACGCTTCTCGAGGTGAGTCGGGAGACCCAGGGTCCCTTTCCAGTAGCCACAGGGATACTGGGATTCCTGTCAATGTTCAAGAGGAGTCAGGCTCCGTCAAATTTTGAAGCAGTGAGCTCTGCGTGCCTCTCGAGGTGTCAGAGGCATGTGAGGCATTCCGTCGAAAGGAGTCGGGGACCTAGGGCTTTCTCTAGGGACTCCACAGGTGGTGCAGACATCCCTTCACCTTGTGAGATGAAAGACTAGACTGTATTCAAGCCACTGCAAGGAAACCGGCCTCCTTTCGAGTCAGGGCTTCTCGGTGTATATGCCCATTGAGGCAGCAATCTCAGGGTCCCTCCCTCATACCTATTGCTGAGAGAAGCCTCCTCTTGAGGGGCTTGTGGAAAGTTGGCCTACGTCTTGAGTCTAAGCCAGGGAATCAGCTCTCATCTCGAGGCAATTTGGGGTACACGGAGCAGTCCTCGAGTTGCTCTGCTGAACTTGGTATTCCTCTAGACTTGGCCGTTGTTCTCGGGGAACCTCTGGAGTTGCCTAAAGGGAGTCAAGCCTCAGGTCGTGTTTGATGGGGAACGGGGGATGGCTCTGGAGTCAATGCAGGGGAAGCGGGCCTCATCTCGAGTTGATTTGGGGCCCATGGAGCTCCTTCGCGATGCTGGTGTGACCTCAGGGTCCCTCTCTACTTGTGACAGTGTTTTTGCGGACTGTCTCGACATCCATCAAGCAAGTCGAGGCTCCTGACATGTTTCAGGGGGCTCACGGAATTGCTCTGCATGCAGTGCAGGGGAATCGGCCTCATCTCATCTCGATTGGAGGGGGAAGTCTCATGGTTTTTCTCGAGTTGCGGCGGGGACCTGGGGGGTACATTCTCGACTTACGGCGGGATGGATGGCCCTTCAACCCTCGTGTTTGTTCAACGAAGTCAGGACTCCTGTCGAGTTACGAGGGACACCTCAGGAGTCTCTTCGAGGCTTGGCAGGGCAAAAGGGACGCTTCTCGAGGTGAGTCGGGAGACCCAGGGTCCCTTTCCAGTAGCCACAGGGATACTGGGATTCCTGTCAATGTTCAAGAGGAGTCAGGCTCCGTCAAATTTTGAAGCAGTGAGCTCTGCGTGCCTCTCGAGGTGTCAGAGGCATGTGAGGCATTCCGTCGAAAGGAGAGTCGGGGACCTAGGGCTTTCTCTAGGGACTCCACAGGTGGTGCAGACATCCCTTCACCTTGTGAGATGAAAGACTAGACTGTATTCAAGCCACTGCTGCAAGGAACCCGGCCTCCTTTCGAGTCAGGGCTTCTCGGTGTATATGCCCATTGAGGCAGCAATCTCAGGGTCCCTCCCTCATACCTATTGCTGAGAGAAGCCTCCTCTTGAGGGGCTTGTGGAAAGGTGGCCTACGTCTTGAGTCTAAGCCAGGGAATCAGCTCTCATCTCGAGGCAATTTGGGGTACACGGAGCAGTCCTCGAGTTGCTCTGCTGAACTTGGTACTCCTCTAGACTTGGCCCGTTGTTCTCGGGGAACCTCTGGAGTTGCCTAAAGGGAGTCAAGCCTCAGGTCGTGTTTGATGGGGAACGGGGGGGATGGCTCTGGAGTCAATGCAGGGGAAGCGGGCCTCATCTCGAGTTGATTTGGGGGGCCCATGGAGCTCCTTCGCGATGCTGGTGTGACCTCAGGTCCCTCTCTACTTGTGACAGTGTTTTTGCGGACTGTCTCGACATCCATCAAGCAAGTCGAGGCTCCTGACATGTTTCAGGGGGCTCACGGAATTGCTCTGCATGCAGTGCAGGGGAATCGGGCCTCATCTCGCTTGGAGGGGGAAGTCTCATGGTTTTTCTCGAGTTGCGGCGGGGACCTGGGGTACATTCTCGACTTACGGCGGGGGGGATGGCCCTTCAACCCTCGTGTTTGTTCAACGAAGTCAGGACTCCTGTCGAGTTACGAGGGACACCTCAGGAGTCTCTTCGAGGCTTGGCAGGGCAAAAGGGACGCTTCTCGAGGTGAGTCGGGAGACCCAGGGGGTCCCTTTCCAGTAGCCACAGGGATACTGGGATTCCTGTCAATGTTCAAGAGGAGTCAGGCTCCGTCAAATTTTGAAGCAGTGAGCTCTGCGTGCCTCTCGAGGTGTCAGAGGCATGTGAGGCATTCCGTCGAAAGGAGTCGGGGACCTAGGGCTTTCTCTAGGGACTCCACAGGTGGTGCAGACATCCCTTCACCTTGTGAGATGAAAGACTAGACTGTATTCAAGCCACTGCAAGGAAACCCGGCCTCCTTTCGAGTCAGGGCTTCTCGGTGTATATGCCCATTGAGGCAGCAATCTCAGGGTCCCTCCCTCATACCTATTGCTGAGAGAAGCCTCCTTTGAGGGGCTTGTGGAAAGTCCTACGTCTTGAGTCTAAGCCAGGGAATCAGCTCTCATCTCGAGGCAATTTGGGGTACACGGAGCAGTCCTCGAGTTGCTCTGCTGAACTTGGTACTCCTCTAGACTTGGCCCGTTGTTCTCGGGGAACCTCTGGAGTTGCCTAAAGGGAGTCAAGCCTCAGGTCGTGTTTGATGGGGAACGGGGGATGGCTCTGGAGTCAATGCAGGGGAAGCGGGCCTCATCTCGAGTTGATTTGGGGCCCATGGAGCTCCTTCGCAATGCTGGTGTGACCTCAGGGTCCCTCTCTACTTGTGACAGTGTTTTTGCGGACTGTCTCGACATCCATCAAGCAAGTCGAGGCTCCTGACATGTTTCAGGGGGCTCACGGAATTGCTCTGCATGCAGTGCAGGGGAATCGGGCCTCATCTCGCTTGGAGGGGGAAGTCTCATGGTTTTTCTCGAGTTGCGGCGGGGACCTGGGGTACATTCTCGACTTACGCGGGGATGGCCCTTCAACCCTCGTGTTTGTTCAACAAAGTCAGGACTCCTGTCGAGTTACGAGGGACACCTCAGGAGTCTCTTCGAGGCTTGGCAGGGCAAAAGGGACGCTTCTCGAGGTGAGTCGGGAGACCCAGGGTCCCTTTCCAGTAGCCACAGGGATACTGGGATTCCTGTCAATGTTCAAGAGGAGTCAGGCTCCGTCAAATTTTGAAGCAGTGAGCTCTGCGTGCCTCTCGAGGTGTCAGAGGCATGTGAGGCATTCCGTCGAAAGGAGTCGGGGACCTAGGGCTTTCTCTAGGGACTCCACAGGTGGTGCAGACATCCCTTCACCTTGTGAGATGAAAGACTAGACTGTATTCAAGCCACTGCAAGGAAACCCGGCCTCCTTTCGAGTCAGGGCTTCTCGGTGTATATGCCCATTGAGGCAGCAATCTCAGGGTCCCTCCCTCATACTACTATTGCTGAGAGAAGCCTCCTCTTGAGGGGGGGCTTGTGGAAAGTTGGCCTACGTCTTGAGTCTAAGCCGGGAATCAGCTCATCATCTCGAGGCAATTTGGGGTACACGGAGCAGTCCTCGAGTTGCTCTGCTGAACTTGGTACTCCTCTAGACTTGGCCCGTTGTTCTCGGGGAACCTCTGGAGTTGCCTAAAGGGAGTCAAGCCTCAGGTCGTGTTTGATGGGGAACGGGGGGGGATGGCTCTGGTCAATGCAGGGGAAGCGGGCCTCATCTCGAGTTGATTTGGGGCCCATGGAGCTCCTTCGCAATGCTGGTGTGACCTCAGGGTCCCCCTCTCTACTTGTGACTGTGTTTTTGCGGACTGTCTCGACATCCATCAAGCAAGTCGAGGCTCCTGACATGTTTCAGGGGGCTCACGGAATTGCTCTGCATGCAGTGCAGGGGAATCGGGCCTCATCTCGCTTGGAGGGGGAAGTCTCATGTTTTTTTCTCGAGTTGCGGCGGGGACCTGGGGTACATTCTCGACTTACGGCGGGGATGGCCCTTCAACCCTCGTGTTTGTTCAACGAAGTCAGGACTCCTGTCGAGTTACGAGGGACACCTCAGGAGTCTCTTCGAGGCTTGGCAGGGCAAAAGGGACGCTTCTCGAGGTGAGTCGGGAGACCCAGGGTCCCTTTCCAGTAGCCACAGGGATACTGGGATTCCTGTCAATGTTCAAGAGGAGTCAGGCTCCGTCAAATTTTGAAGCAGTGAGCTCTGCGTGCCTCTCGAGGTGTCAGAGGCATGTGAGGCATTCCGTCGAAAGGAGTCGGGGACCTAGGGCTTTCTCTAGGGACTCCACAGGTGGTGCAGACATCCCTTCACCTTGTGAGATGAAAGACTAGACTGTATTCAAGCCACTGCAAGGAAACCGGCCTCCTTTCGAGTCAGGGCTTCTCTCGGTGTATATGCCCATTGAGGCAGCAATCTCAGGGTCCCTCCCTCATACCTATTGCTGAGAGAAGCCTCCTCTTGAGGGGCTTGTGGAAAGGTGGCCTACGTCTTGAGTCTAAGCCAGGGAATCAGCTCTCATCTCGAGGCCATTTGGGGTACACGGAGCAGTCCTCGAGTTGCTCTGCTGAACTTGGTACTCCTCTAGACTTGGCCCGTTGTTCTCGGGGAACCTCTGGAGTTGCCTAAAGGGAGTCAAGCCTCAGGTCGTGTTTGATGGGGAACGGGGGATGGCTCTGGAGTCAATGCAGGGGAAGCGGGCCTCATCTCGAGTTGATTTGGGGCCCATGGAGCTCCTTCGCGATGCTGGTGTGACCTCAGGGTCCCTCTCTACTTGTGACAGTGTTTTTGCGGACTGTCTCGACATCCATCAAGCAAGTCGAGGCTCCTGACATGTTTCAGGGGGCTCACGGAATTGCTCTGCATGCAGTGCAGGGGAATCGGGCCTCATCTCGCTTGGAGGGGGAAGTCTCATGGTTTTTTTTCTCGAGTTGCGGCGGGGACCTGGGGTACATTCTCGACTTACGGCGGGGATGGCCCTTCAACCCTCGTGTTTGTTCAACGAAGTCAGGACTCCTGTCGAGTTACGAGGGACACCTCAGGAGTCTCTTCGAGGCTTGGCAGGGCAAAAGGGACGCTTCTCGAGGTGAGTCGGGAGACCCAGGGTCCCTTTCCAGTAGCCACAGGGATACTGGGATTCCTGTCAATGTTCAAGAGGAGTCAGGCTCCGTCAAATTTTGAAGCAGTGAGCTCTGCGTGCCTCTCGAGGTGTCAGAGGCATGTGAGGCATTCCGTCGAAAGGAGTCGGGGACCTAGGGCTTTCTCTAGGGACTCCACAGGTGGTGCAGACATCCCTTGCTTGTGAGATGAAAGACTAGACTGTATTCAAGCCACTGCAAGGAAACCCGGCCTCCTTTCGAGTCAGGGCTTCTCGGTGTATATGCCCATTGAGGCAGCAATCTCAGGGTCCCTCCCTCATACCTATTGCTGAGAGAAGCCTCCTCTTGAGGGGCTTGTGGAAAGGTGGCCTACGTCTTGAGTCTAAGCCAGGGAATCAGCTCTCATCTCGAGGCAATTTGGGGTACACGGAGCAGTCCTCCTCTCGAGTTGCTCTGCTGAACTTGGTACTCCTCTAGACTTGGCCCGTTGTTCTCGGGGAACCTCTGGAGTTGCCTAAAGGGAGTCAAGCCTCAGGTCGTGTTTGATGGGGAACGGGGGATGGCTCTGGAGTCAATGCAGGGGAAGCGGGCCTCATCTCGAGTTGATTTGGGGCCCATGGAGCTCCTTCGCGATGCTGGTGTGACCTCAGGGTCCCTCTCTACTTGTGACAGTGTTTTTTTGCGGACTGTCTCGACATCCATCAAGCAAGTCGAGGCTCCTGACATGTTTCAGGGGGCTCACGGAATTGCTCTCTGCATGCAGTGCAGGGGAATCGGGCCTCATCTCGCTTGGAGGGGGAAGTCTCATGGTTTTTTTCTCGAGTTGCGGCGGGGACCTGGGGTACATTCTCGACTTACGGCGGGGATGGCCCTTCAACCCTCGTGTTTGTTCAACGAAGTCAGGACTCCTGTCGAGTTACGAGGGACACCTCAGGAGTCTCTTCGAGGCTTTGGCAGGGCAAAAGGGACGCTTCTCGAGGTGAGTCGGGAGACCCAGGGGTCCCTTTCCAGTAGCCACAGGGATACTGGGATTCCTGTCAATGTTCAAGAGGAGTCAGGCTCCGTCAAATTTTGAAGCAGTGAGCTCTGCGTGCCTCTCGAGGTGTCAGAGGCATGTGAGGCATTCCGTCGAAAGGAGTCGGGGACCTAGGGCTTTCTCTAGGGACTCCACAGGTGGTGCAGACATCCCTTCACCTTGTGAGATGAAAGACTAGACTGTATTCAAGCCACTGCAAGGAAACCCGGCCTCCTTTCGAGTCAGGGCTTCTCGGTGTATATGCCCATTGAGGCAGCAATCTCAGGGTCCCTCCCTCATACCTATTGCTGAGAGAAGCCTCCTCTTGAGGGGCTTGTGGAAAGGTGGCCTACGTCTTGAGTCTAAGCCAGGGAATCAGCTCTCATCATCTCGAGGCAATTTGGGGTACACGGAGCAGTCCTCGAGTTGCTCTGCTGAACTTGGTACTCCTCTAGACTTGGCCCGTTGTTCTCGGGGAACCTCTGGAGTTGCCTAAAGGGAGTCAAGCCTCAGGTCGTGTTTGATGGGGAACGGGGGATGCTCTGGAGTCAATGCAGGGGAAGCGGGCCTCATCTCGAGTTGATTTGGGGCCCATGGAGCTCCTTCGCGATGCTGGTGTGACCTCAGGGTCCCTCTCTACTTGTGACAGTGTTTTTGCGGACTGTCTCGACATCCATCAAGCAAGTCGAGGCTCCTGACATGTTTCAGGGGGCTCACGGAATTGCTCTGCATGCAGTGCAGGGGAATCGGGCTCATCTCGCTTGGAGGGGGAAGTCTCATGGTTTTTCTCGAGTTGCGGCGGGGACCTGGGGTACATTCTCGACTTACGGCGGGGATGGCCCTTCAACCCTCGTGTTTGTTCAACGAAGTCAGGACTCCTGTCGAGTTACGAGGGACACCTCAGGAGTCTCTTCGAGGCTTGGCAGGGCAAAAGGGACGCTTCTCGAGGTGAGTGAGTCGGGAGACCCAGGGTCCCTTTCCAGTAGCCACAGGGATACTGGGATTCCTGTCAATGTTCAAGAGGAGTCAGGCTCCGTCAAATTTTGAAGCAGTGAGCTCTGCGTGCCTCTCGAGGTGTCAGAGGCATGTGAGGCATTCCGTCGAAAGGAGTCGGGGACCTAGGGCTTTCTCTAGGGACTCCACAGGTGGTGCAGACATCCCTTCACCTTGTGAGATGAAAGACTAGACTGTATTCAAGCCACTGCAAGGAAACCCGGCCTCCTTTCGAGTCAGGGCTTCTCGGTGTATATGCCCATTGAGGCAGCAATCTCAGGGTCCCTCCCTCATACCTATTGCTGAGAGAAGCCTCCTCTTGAGGGGCTTGTGGAAAGGTGGCCTACGTCTTGAGTCTAAGCCAGGGAATCAGCTCTCATCTCGAGGCAATTTGGGGTACACGGAGCAGTCCTCGAGTTGCTCTGCTGAACTTGGTACTCCTCTAGACTTGGCCCGTTGTTCTCGGGGAACCTCTGGAGTTGCCTAAAGGGAGTCAAGCCTCAGGTCGTGTTTGATGGGGAACGGGGGATGGCTCTGGAGTCAATGCAGGGGAAGCGGGCCTCATCTCGAGTTGATTTGGGGCCCATGGAGCTCCTTCGCGATGCTGGTGTGACCTCAGGGTCCCTCTCTACTTGTGACAGTGTTTTTGCGGACTGTCTCGACATCCATCAAGCAAGTCGAGGCTCCTGACATGTTTCAGGGGGCTCACGGAATTGCTCTGCATGCAGTGCAGGGGAATCGGGCCTCATCTCGCTTGGAGGGGGAAGTCTCATGGTTTTTTCTCGAGTTGCGGCGGGGACCTGGGGTACATTCTCGACTTACGGCGGGGATGGCCCTTCAACCCTCGTGTTTGTTCAACGAAGTCAGGACTCCTGTCGAGTTACGAGGGACACCTCAGGAGTCTCTTCGAGGCTTGGCAGGGCAAAAGGGACGCTTCTCGAGGTGAGTCGGGAGACCCAGGGTCCCTTTCCAGTAGCCACAGGGATACTGGGATTCCTGTCAATGTTCAAGAGGAGTCAGGCTCCGTCAAATTTTGAAAGCAGTGAGCTCTGCGTGCCTCTCGAGGTGTCAGAGGCATGTGAGGCATTCCGTCGAAAGGAGTCGGGGACCTAGGGCTTTCTCTAGGGACTCCACAGGTGGTGCAGACATCCCTTCACCTTGTGAGATGAAAGACTAGACTGTATTCAAGCCACTGCAAGGAAACCGGCCTCCTTTCGAGTCAGGGCTTCTCGGTGTATATGCCCATTGAGGCAGCAATCTCAGGGTCCCTCCCTCATACCTATTGCTGAGAGAAGCCTCCTCTTGAGGGGCTTGTGGAAAGGTGGCCTACGTCTTGAGTCTAAGCCAGGGAATCAGCTCTCATCTCGAGGCAATTTGGGGTACACGGAGCAGTCCTCGAGTTGCTCTGCTGAACTTGGTACTCCTCTAGACTTGGCCCGTTGTTCTCGGGGAACCTCTGGAGTTTGCCTAAAGGGAGTCAAGCCTCAGGTCGTGTTTGATGGGGAACGGGGGATGGCTCTGGAGTCAATGCAGGGGAAGCGGGCCTCATCTCGAGTTGATTTGGGGCCCATGGAGCTCCTTCGCGATGCTGGTGTGACCTCAGGGTCCCTCTCTACTTGTGACAGTGTTTTTGCGGACTGTCTCGACATCCATCAAGCAAGTCGAGGCTCCTGACATGTTTCAGGGGGCTCACGGAATTGCTCTGCATGCAGTGCAGGGGAATCGGGCCTCATCTCGCTTGGAGGGGGAAGTCTCATGGTTTTTCTCGAGTTGCGGCGGTTTCTCAAGTTGCGGCGGGGACCTGGGGTACATTCTCGATTACGGCGGGGATGGACCTTCAACCCTCGTGTTTGTTCAACGAAGTCAGGACTCCTGTCGAGTTTACGAGGGACACCTCAGGAGTCTCTTCGAGGCTTGGCAGGCAAAAGGGACGCTTCTCGAGGTGAGTCGGGAGACCCAGGGTCCCTTTCCAGTAGCCACAGGGATACTGGGATTCCTGTCAATGTTCAAGAGGAGTCAGGCTCCGTCAAATTTTGAAGCAGTGAGCTCTGCGTGCCTCTCGAGGTGTCAGAGGCATGTGAGGCATTCCGTCGAAAGGAGTCGGGGACCTAGGCTTTCTCTAGGGACTCCACAGGTGGTGCAGACATCCCTTCACCTTGTGAGATGAAAACTAGACTGTATCAAGCCACTGCAAGGAAACCCGGCCTCCTTTCGAGTCAGGGCTTCTCGGTGTATATGCCCATTGAGGCAGCAATCTCAGGGTCCCTCCCTCATACCTATTGCTGAGAGCAGCCTCCTCTTGAGGGGCTTGTGGAAAGTTGGCCTACGTCTTGAGTCTAAGCCAGGGAATCAGCTCTCATCTCTAGGCAATTTGGGGTACACGGAGCATTCCTCGAGTTGCTCTGCTGAACTTGGTATTCCTCTAGACTTGGCACGTTGTTCTCGGGGAACCTCTGGAGTTGCCGAAAGGGAATCAAGCCTCACGTCGTGTTTGATGGGGAACGGGGATGGCTCTGGAGTCAATGCAGGGGAAGCGGGCCTCATCTCGAGTTGATTTGGGTCCATGGAGCTCCTTCGCGATGCTGGTGTGACCTCAGGGTCCCTCTCTACTTGTGACAGTGTTTTTGCGGATTGTCTCGACATCCATCAAGCAAGTCGAGGCTCCTGACATGTTTCATGGGGCTCACGGAATTGCTCTGCATGCAGTGAAGGGGAATCGGGCCTCATCTCGCTTGGAGGGGAAGTCTCATTGTTTTTCTCGAGTTGCGGCGGGGACCTGGGGTACATTCTCGAGTTACGGTCGGGGATGGCCCTTCAACCCTCGTGTTTGTTCAACGAAGTCAGGACTCCTGTCGAGTTACGAGGGACACCTCAGGAGTCTCTTCGAGGCTTGGCAGGCAAAAGGGACGCTTCTCGAGGTGAGTCGGGAGACCCAGGGTCCCTTTCCAGTAGCCACAGGGATACTGGTATTCCTGTCAATGTTCAAGAGGAGTCAGGCTCCGTCAAATTTTGAAGCAGTGAGCTCTGCGTGCCTCTCGAGGTGTCAGAGGCATGTGAGGCATTCCGTCGAAAGGAGTCGGGGACCTAGGGCTTTCTCTAGGGACTCCACAGGTGGTGCAGACATCCCTTCACCTTGTGAGATGAAAGACTAGACTGTATTGAAGCCACTGCAAGGAAACTCGGCCTCCTTTCGAGTCAGGGATTCTCGGTGTATATGCCCATTGAGGCAGCAATCTCAGGGTCCCTCCCTCATACCTATTGCTGAGAGCAGCCTCCTCTTGAGGGGCTTGTGGAAAGTTGGCCTACGTCTTGAGTCTAAGCCAGGGAATCAGCTCTCATCTCTAGGCAATTTGGGGTACACGGAGCATTCCTCGAGTTGCTCTGCTGAACTTGGTATTCCTCTAGACTTGGCACGTTGTTCTCGGGGAACCTCTGGAGTTGCCGAAAGGGAGTCAAGCCTCACGTCGTGTTTGATGGGGAACGGGGGATGGCTCTGGAGTCAATGCAGGGGAAGCGGGCCTCATCTCGAGTTGATTTGGGGTCCATGGAGCTCCTTTGCGATGCTGGTGTGACCTCAGGGTCCCTCTCTACTTGTGACAGTGTTTTTGCGGATTGTCTCGACATCCATCAAGCAAGTCGAGGCTCCTGACATGTTTCATGGGGCACACGGAATTGCTCTGCATGCAGTGCAGGGGAATCGGGACTCATCTCGATTGGAGGGGGAAGTCTCATGGTTTTTCTCGAGTTGCGGCGGGGACCTGGGGTACATTCTCGAGTTACGGCCGGGATGGACCTTCAACCCTCGTGTTTGTTCAACGAAGTCAGAACTCCTGTCGATTTATGAGGGACACCTCAGGAGTCTCTTCGAGGCTTGGCAGGGCAAAAGGGACGCTTCTCGAGGTGAGTCGGGAGACCCAGGGTCCCTTTCCAGTAGCCACAGGGATACTGGGATTCCTGTCAATGTTCAAGAGGAGTCAGGCTCCGTCAAATTTTGAAGCAGTGAGCTCTGCGTGCCTCTCGAGTTGTCAGAGGCATGTGAGGCATTCCGTCGAAAGGAGTCGGGGACCTAGGGCTTTCTCTAGGGACTCCACAGGTGGTGCAGACATCCCTTCATCTTGTGAGATGAAAGACTAGACTGTATTCAAGCCACTGCAAGGAAAACCGGCCTCCTTTCGAGTCAGGGCTTCTCGGTGTATACGCCCATTGAGGCAGCAATCTCAGGGTCCCTCCCTCATACCTATTGCTGAGAGAAGCCTCCTCTTGAGGGGCTTGTGGAAAGTTGGCCTACATCTTGAGTCTAAGCCAGGGAATCAGCTCTCATCTCGAGGCAATTTGGGGTACACGGAGCATTCCTCGAGTTGCTCTGCTGAACTTGGTATTCCTCTAGACTTGGCACGTTGTTCTCGGGGAACCTCTGGAGTTGCCTAAAGGGAGTCAAGCCTCAGGTCGTGTTTGATGGGAAATGGGGGATGGTCTGGAGTCAATGCAGGGGAAGCGGGCCTTATCTCGAGTTGATTTGGGGTCCATGGAGCTCCTTCGCGATGCTAGTGTGACCTCAGTGTCCCTCTCTACATGTGACAGTGTTTTTGCGGATTGTCTCGACATCCATCAAGCAAGTCGAGGCTCCTGACATGTTTCATGGGGCTCACGGAATTGCTCTGCATGCAGTGCAGGGGAATCGGGCTCATCTCGCTTGGAGGGGGAAGTCTCATGGTTTTTCTCGAGTTGCGGCGGGGACCTGGGTTACAATCTCGAGTCACGGCGGGGATGGCCCTTCAACCCTCGTGTTTTCAAACGAAGTCAGGACTCCTGTCGAGTTACGAGGGACACCACAGGAGTCTCTTCGAGGCTTGGCAGGGCAAAAGGGACGCTTCTCGAGGTGAGTCGGGAGACCCAGGGTCCCTTTCTAGTAGCCACAGGGATACTGGGATTCCTGTCAATGTTCAAGAGGAGTCAGGCTCCGTCAAATTTTGAAGCAGTGAGCTCTGCGTGCCTCTCGAGGTGTCAGAGGCATGTGAGGCATTCCGTCGAAAGGAGTCGGGGACCTAGGGCTTTCTCTAGGGACTCCACAGGTGGTACAGACATCCCTTCACCTTGTGAGATGAAAGACTAGACTGTATTGAAGCCACTGCAAGGAAACCCGGCCTCCTTTCGAGTCAGGGCTTCTCGGTGTATATGCCCATTGAGACAGCAATCTCAGGGTCCCTCCCTCATACCTATTGCTGAGAGAAGCCTCCTTTTGAGGGTCTTGTGGAAAGTTGGCCTACGTCTTGAGTCTAAGCCAGGGAATCAGCTCTCATCTCGAGGCAATTTGGGGTACACGGGGCATTTCTCGAGTTGCTCTGCTGAACTTGGTATTCCTCTAGACTTGGCACGTTGTTCTCGGGGAACCTCTGGAGTTGCGAAAAGGGAGTCAAGCCTCACGGTCGTGTGTTTGATGGGGAACGGGGGATGGCTCTGGAGTCAATGCAGGGGAAGCGGGGCTCATCTCGAGTTGATTTGGGGTCCATGGAGCTCCTTTGCGATGCTGGTGTGACCTCAGGGTCCCTCTCTACTTGTGACAGTGTTTTTGCGGATTTTCTCGACATCCATCAAGCAAGTCGAGGCTCCTGACATGTTTCATGGGGCTCACGGAATTGCTCTGCATGCAGTGCAGGGGAATCGGGCCTCATCTCGCTTGGAGGGGGAAGTCTCATTGTTTTTCTCGAGTGCGGCGGGGACCTGGGGTACATTCTCGAGTCACGTCGGGGATGGCCCTTCAACCCTCTTGTTTGTTCAACAAAGTCAGGACTCCTGTCGAGTTACGAGGGACACCTCAGGAGTCTCTTCGAGGCTTGGCAGGGCAAAAGGGACGCTTCTCGAGGTGAGTCGGGAGACCCAGGGTCCCTTTCCAGTAGCCACAGGGATACTGGGATTCCTGTCAATGTTCAAGAGGAGTCAGGCTCCGTCAAATTTTGAAGCAGTGAGCTCTGCGTGCCTCTCGAGGTGTCAGAGGCATGTGAGGCATTCCGTCGAAAGGAGTCGGGGACCTAGGGCTTTCTCTAGGGACTCCACAGGTGGTGCAGACATCCCTTCACCTTGTGAGATGAAAGACTAGACTGTATTGATGCCACTGCAAGGAAACCCGGCCTCCTTTCGAGTCAGGGGTTCTCGGTGTATATGCCCATTGAGGCAGCAATCTCAGGGTCCCTCCCTCATAACTGTTGCTGAGAGAAGCCTCCCCTTGAGGGGCTTGTGGAAAGTTGGCCTACGTCTTGAGTCTAAGCCAGGGAATCAGCTCTCATCTCGAGGCAATTTGGGGTACACGGAGCATTCCTCGAGTTGCTCTGCTGAACTTGGTATTCCTCTAGACTTGGCACGTTGTTCTCGGGGAAGCTCTGGAGTTGCCTAAAGGGAGTCAAGCCTCAGGTCGTGTTGGATGGGGAACGGGGGATGGTCTGGATTCAATGCAGGGGAAGCGGGCCTTATCTCGAGTTGATTTGGGAAAAGGAACGCTTCTACCGGTGTGAGTCGGGAGACCCAGGGTCCCTTTCCAGTAGCCACAGGGATACTGGGATTCCGCTAGTCATAATGTTCAGAGTGAGTCAGGGCGCTCCGTCAAATTTTTTAAGCGCAGTGAGCTCTGCGTTGCCTCTCGAGGTGTCAGAGGGCATGTGAGCATTCCGTCGAAAGGAGTCGGGACCTAGGCTTTCTCTAGGGACGTCACAGGTGTCGTCAGGACAGATCCCTTCAACTTGTTAGATGAAAGACCGTAGACTGTATTTCAACGCCACTGCAAGGAAAGCCGGCCTCCTTTCGAGTCAGGGCTTATCGGTTGTATATGCCCCATTGAAGGCAAGCAATCTCAGGGTCCCTCCGCCTCATAACTATTCGCTGGAGAAGCCTCCTCTTGAAGGGCTTTGTGGAAAGTTGGCCTACTGTATTGAGTCTAAGCCAGGGAGAATCAGCTCTCTCATCTCGAAGGCATTTTGGGGTACCGGCGCAAGTCTCGTGTTTTTTGCCTTTTCTGCCTGAACTTGGTACTTGTCTTAGACTTGGACCGTTTGTTTCCGGGAAGCCTCTGGAGTTGCTAAAGGGATCAAGCCCCCTCGTGTTTGATGGGGAACGGGAATGCTCGGGGGTCAATGCGGGGAAAAGGGCCTCTTTTGATTGATTTGGGGGGCCATGGGCTCCTTGCAATGCGGTGTTTCCCCAGGTCCCTCTCTATTTTGATGGTTTTGCCAAATTGTCTTTTACATCCCTCAAGCAGTTAGGTTTTACATTTTTGGGGGTCACGAAAATTTTCTGCATGCAGTAAAAGGGAAACGGGCCTCTCCCTTGGAGGGGGGAAATCTCATGGGGTTTTTTTCAAAAAGCGGGAGGGGCCGGGGTACATTCTCGATCCCTCGGGGGTGGCCCTTAAAACCCCTTTTTTGTTCAACAAAGTCGGCTCCGCAGTTCGAGGGACACCTCAGGGGCCCAGAGGGTTCAGTCAAAAGGGGGTTTTTGGGTGAGTCGGGGGAACCCGGGGCCCTTTCATAGCCCCAGGCATAGGGGGGTTTCCCGCAAAGTTTTAAAAGGGGTAGGTCGCAAATTTTTGAAGCGCCAGTGTGCTCTGCAGTGCTTGCTCGAGGTGTCAGAGGTCCTCATGTGGAGGCATTTCCGTCGGTAAAGGAGTCGGGGACCTAGGGCTTCTCTAGGGACCTCCACGGTGGTCGGCAGTCATCCTTCACCTGTGAGATGAAAGTACTTAGCCTTGTTTTCAAGCATCTGTCAAGGAAAACCCGGCCCTCCTTTCGCAGTATAGGACTCCCTTCTCGGTGTATATGCCAGTGAGGCGCAGCAATCTCAGGTCCCCTCCCTCATACCTATTGCTGAGAGACGCTCTCTTGAGGGGGTTTGTGGACAAGTGGTAGGCCTACGTACTTTGAGTTCTCAAGCCAGGAATTAGCTCTCATTTCGAGGCGCGATTTTGGAGGGTACTACGGAGCAGTCTCCGAGTTATTGCTCCTGCTCGAACTTGCCTATCCTCGAGACTTGGCCGTTGTTCTCGGGGGAAGCTCTGGAGTTGCCTAATGGGAGTCAAGGGTAGGTCGTGTCTTGATCGGGGAACGCGGGATGGCTCTCGAAGTCAAATGCAGGGGAGGAAGCGGGCCATCTATCTCTCGCGAGATTGAATTTGGGGCCCATGGAGCTCTTCGCGATGCTGGTGTGACCTCAGGGTACCCTCTTAATAGTGATCTGTGTTCTTGGCGGACTCTCTCGGGGACAAAAAAAAAAAATCCCATCAAGCAAGTCGAGGCTCCTGAAATGTTTCAGGGGGCTCACGCGATTTGCCTCTGCCAGTCTTGCAGTGCAGGGGCCATCGTGCTTCATCTCGCTTGGAGGGGAAGGAAGTCTAAAGGGTTTTTCCTTTGAGTTGCGGTGGGGACACTTGGGGTTCTGTTCTCGACCATTCGGCGGGGAATGGGGCCCTTCAACCCTCGAGTTTGTTCACCGAAGTCAAGGGAGTCCTGTTGAGTTTACGAGGGGACACCTCAGGAGCTTTTCCTCTTGAAGGCTGTGGCAGGGCAAAACGGAAAGGTTCTCGAGGGTGAGTGGGAGGAAGAGAACCTGGGTTCATTTCAGTAAGCCCAGGGAACCTATGGGATTCCTGTCAATGGTTTTCGCAAGAGTAGGTCAGGATCCGTCAATTTTGAAGCAGTGAGCTTTGCGTGCTTCTCGAAGGTGTAGAAGGCATGTCGATGGCATTCCGTCGAACAGGCGTGGGGGACCCTCTAGGGCTTTCTCTAGGGGACTCCACAGGTGGTGCAGACATCCATTTCACCTTTCTGAGATGCAATGACAGTCTATATGTATTCAACGCCACTGCAAGGCAAAGCGGCTCTTTCGAGTCGGGATTCGGTCGGTGTTATTCATGCCCATTGAGGCCAAACAAATCTTAGGGATGCTCCTATTCCTATTGGTGAAGAGATAGCCTTCTACTGATGGGGTTGTTGTGGAAACGGTCTGGCCTACGTCTTGAGTCTAGAGCCAAGGAAATCAGCTTCTCACTCTCGCGGCTCGCGATATGGGGGGTAGGCAGCGAGCGCCGTCCTCGTGTTGCTTCTGCTGAACTTTGGTACTCGTTACAGACTTGGCCGTTGTTATTCGGGGAACCCTCTCGGATGTTGCCTAAAAGGCGTCTAAGCCTTCAGTGTCCGTGTGTTTGATGGGGAATGGGGGTGCTCATGAGAGTCTAATGCAGGGGAGGGGCTAATCTGACGAGAGTTGAGTTTCGGCGGCCCATGGAAGATTCTTCGGCGATTGGTGATTGTGACCTCAAGGGCTCCCTCTCTCTACTTGTGCCTGGAGTGTGTGTGTTTTCGCGGAGACGGTCTCGAATTCCTCATCAAAGCAAGTCGCGAGGCTCCTGATCATGTTCTCAGGGGGCTCTCGGAATTGCTTCTGCATGCACGTGCAGGGGAATCGGCGCCCTCTCTCGCTCTGGAGGGACGGAAGCTCTCTATGTTTTTCTTACGAGTTACGGCGGGACCTGGGGTACATTTCTCGACTTTACGGCGGGGCTGGCCCTTCTCACCCTCGTGTTTGTTCAACGGAAAGACAGGAAGTCTTGTCGATGTTAACGATGGGACACGCGGAGTTCTTCTCGATGTTGGCAGGGCAAAAAGGGACGCTTTCTTCGAATGTGAGTCGGGAGAACCAGGGTTCCCTTTCCAGTGCCCACAGGGATTATGGGATTCTGTCCAGTTCAAGAGGAGTCAGGCTCGTAAAATTTTAAGCAGTTGAGTTTTGCGTGTATTCTCGATGTGTCAGAGGCCATGTTGAGGCATTCCGTCGAAAGGAGTCGGGACCATGGCTTTGTCTAGGGATCACGGTGGTGCAGACGCATCCCTTTCACTTATGAGATGAAAGACTAGACTGTATTCAACCCACAGACGAAGGAAACACGGGGCCTGCCTTTCGAGTTCTAGGGTTCTCGGTGTATAAGCCATTGAGGCAGCAATTCGGGTCCTCCTCATACCTTTCCGAGAGAGCTCCTTTTAGGGCTTGTGGAAAAGGGGGCCCACGTCTTTGGGCTAAGCCGGGAAATAGCTCTCTTCAGCAAATTTGGGTAAAGGGATTCCTCGAGTTGCTTGTTAACTTGTATTCTAGCTTGGAGTTGTTCGGGGAAACCCCTGGATTGCCAAAAGGGGGTCAAGCCCCGTGTGTTTGATGGGAACGGGATGGTCTGGGGTCAATGCAGGGACGGGGCCTATTGATTTATTTGGGGTCCCTGAGCTTTCCTTTTCATGCGGGGTACCTAGGGGCCCTCCTTTCTTTTGACGTGTTTTGCGGGGTCTGAATCCATCAAACAAGTCAGGCTCCGAATGTTTTTATGGGGCCCGGAAATTTCTCTCATGCTAGGGGAACGGGCCTCATCTCTTGGAGGGGAAGTTTCCCTGGTTTTTCTCAGGCGGCGGCCCGGGGGACATTTTTGGTTAGGCGGGATGGCCTTCAACCCTTTTTGTTCAAAAAAGTTTTGAATCCTGTCAATTTGAGGGACATTCAGGAGTCTACGAGGCTGGCAGGGCAAAAAGGACGTTCTCGAGGGAGCGGAGACCAGGGTCCCCTTTCCCGTAGCCACAGGGATCTGGGGTTTCCTTCAATGTTCAAAAGGAGTCAGGTCGTCAAATTTTTTAAAAAGTGAGCTCTGCGGCCTCTCAGTTTTTTTAGAGGCGTGAAGCATTCCGTAAGGAGTCGGGGAACCCAGGCTTTCTCTAGGGGCTCCAAGGGGGCAGCATCCCTTCACTTGTGAATGAAAAACTAATGTATTAAGCCACTACAAAAGGGAAACCGGCCTCCCTTTTGAGTCAAAGGCTTTCGGGTATAGCCATTGAGGGAGCAATTCAGGGTTCCCCCCTCATACCCATTTTGGAAAAAGCCCCCCCTTGGGGGGCTTGTGGAAAGTTGGCTCTCTTGAGTTAAGCCAGGGAAACAGCTATATGTCAGGCATTTGGGGTACACGGGGCATTCCTCGAGTTGCCCGCTGGGGAAATTGGGTTTTCCTCTAGCTTGGCAGTTTTCTCGGGGGAACCTCTGGAGATGCAAAAGGGAGTCAAGCCTCAGGTCGTGATTGATGGGAGCGGGGGTGGCTCGGGTTAATGCAGGGGAAGCGGGCCTCATCTCGAGTTGATTTGGGGGCCCATGGAGCTCCTTCGCGATGCTGGTTTGACCTCGGGTCCCTCTCTACATTGACAGTGCAGTGTTTTTGCGGACCTGTCTCGACATCCATCAAGCAAGTCGAGGCTCCTGACATGTTTTCAGGGGCTCACGGAATTGCTCTGCATGCCAGTGCAGGGGGAAATCAGGAGCCTCATCTCGCTTGGAGGGGGAAGGTGTCTCATCGTTTTTCTCTCGAGTTGCGGCGGGGACCTTGGGTCCATTTCTCGACTTATCAGGCGGGGTTGGCCCTTCAAACCCTCGTGTTTGTTCAAACGAAGCCAGGAGTCCTGTCGAGTTACGAGGGGACACACCTTAAAAGGAGTCTCTTCCCGAGGCTTGGCAGGGGCAAAAGGGACGCTTCCTCGAGGTGAGTCGGGAGACCCAGGGTCCCTTTACATTAGCCACAGAACAATACTGGGATTCCTGTCAATGTTCAAGAGAAACAGGCTCCGTTCAAATTTTGAAGCAGTGAGCTCTGCTTGCCTCTCGGGTGTCAGAGGCATGTGAGCATTTCCGTCGAAGGTGGTCGGGGGACACTAGGGCTTTCTCTAGGGACTCCACAGGTGTGCAGACATCCCTTCACCTTGTGAGATGAAAGAGTAGACTGTATCTCAAGCCACTGCAAGGAACCCGGCCCCTTTCGGAGTCAGGCTTCTTCTCGGTGTATATGCCCATTGAGGCAGCAATCTCAGGGTCCCTCCCTCATACTATTGCTGAGAGAAGCCTCCTCTTGAGGGGCTTGTGGAAGTGGCCTACGTCTTGAGTCTAAGCCAGGTAATCAGCTCTCATCTCGAGGGCAATTTGGGGTTACACGGAGCAGTCCTCGAGTTGCTCTGCTGAACTTGGTACTACTCCGCTAGGAACGTTGGGCCCGTTGTTCTACGGGAAACCTCTGGAGTTGCCTAAAAGGAGTCACGCCTCAGGTCGTGTTTGTATGGGGGAACTGGGGATCGGCTCCTGGAGTCAATTGCATGTTGGAAGCGGGCCTCATCTCGATGTCTGATTTGGTGCTTAGCCAATGGAAGCTCCTTTCGCGATTGCTGTTGGTGACCTCAGGGTCCCTCTCTACTTGGTTGAAAGTGTTTTTGCGGACTCTCTCGACATCCATTCAAGCAATTCGAGGCCTCCTGCCCTATTTCAGGGAGGCTCACGGAATTGCTCTGCCTGCAGTGCAGGGGAATCGCGGCCTCATCTTCTCGCTTGGAGGGGGGAAAGACTCATGGTTTTTCTCGAGTTGCGTGCGGCGGGGACCTGAGGGTACATTCTCGACTTTACGGCGGGGATGGCCCTTCAACCCTAAACCCTCGTGTTGTTCAACGAAGTCAGGACACCTGTACGAGTTACGAGGGACGCGGACACTCAGAAGTCTCCTTCGAGCTTTTGGCAGGGCAAAAGGCACGCTTCTTCACGAGGTGAGTCGGGAGACCCCAGGTCCTTTTCCAGTAGCCACATGGGATACTGGATGCCTGTCATATGTTCAAGAGAGGTCCAGGCGTCCGACAAATTTTGAAGCATGAGCTCTCGTGCCTCTCGAGTTCAGAGGCATGTAGCATTTTTCCCTCGAAAGGAGTCGGGGGCCCCCGGGGTTTTTAGGATCCACAGGTTGGGGCCCTTCACCTTGGAGATGAAAACTAGACTGTATTGAAACCACTCAAGGAAACCGGCCCCCCTTTGGTCAGGGGTTTCGGTGTTTGCCCATTAGCAGCAATCTAGGTTTTCCCTATAACTTTTCCCTTTAGAGAAACCTCCCCTTGAGGGGGTTGGGAAATTGCCTACGTCTTGAGTCTAAGCAGGGATCAGCTTCATTCAGGAATTTTTTGGGTACACGGACATTCCTGAGTTGTTTTGCTGAACTTGGGATTCCTAGCTTGGCAAAATTGTTTCCCGGGGAACTTGGATTGCCAAAGGGAG